>JAUTBZ010140084.1:0-12918 GCA_032361785.1 Lepetodrilus galriftensis | reverse complement strand
TCTTAGCTACAACTGCAAAATACATTCACTTGACATACATAAAATCATGTTTGTACTTCCAAAATCCTTTCCACCGCAGTTTGGTAGACACATATCCATTATCCAGGTCTATCAGCTGTGATATTATGCCTTTAAGAGCCGCTTTCAAGATTCTTTCACTTTTATCAGTTTGTCAGTTTTGGGCAGGGGGATACCTGTGAGTACTGGCTGGTACTGACAGACCAAGGATGATACCTGCATTGTCATGGTACAGAGAGTGCAACCTATCATGATCGCGTCAGAAAAGTAAAACATATTGATGCTGGGCCCCTGTGACGGGATTTGAACATGTGGCCTTTTGCTTCGAAGTCCAACATTCTACCTTTGTACTACTTCCAACCTTATAACATTACATGAGTCTATATGAGTCATTGTGGTTCTATTACATTAAAATGACCACATTGAAAGCTCCTGCATAAACCATCCCTTCAGTAAATGGAACAGAGTTTACCACCTAGCCCTGAGATTACGAAACTTTTCTCAGTACGATCGCATACTCAACTCAGAATTGTTTTCATAAAACATCATGTGACATCATAGCCTGAGTGCGTATGTTATGACGTCACATGACGTTTTATGAACAAAATTCTGAGTTGAGTATGAAATCGTACTCAGAAAAGTTTCATAATTTCGGGCCCTGGTATTTGAGGACATACCTGAGAAAAATCCAGGTACTTTTTGAACAGCCAAATCATGAATAGAATGAAGACACTGAAAATAAATCAAAGCTTCAATAAAATAGCTATAAAGATAATTGGATACCATTACTTTTGTTCATAAAAAGATGATGAAAATGGACTTGCATAGCACAAAATTGATACTCCTTTTGATTCTACATGTACTACAAAGGAGGAAAGTGCATTACAGAACCAAATATTATTCTTATATCTCATGGGAAATAATAAGGTAGGTGTGGATACATTGGGGGTGCAAGTGGGGGTACACGCACCATGAACCATAAATATCTATTACACACACACACATTTAATAAAACACACACACACACACACGTACACACACACATTTAACACACACACACACACACACACACACACACACACACACCTAGAACATGAAGCAGTTATTTCAAGTTTCTACAACATCTGTATCCCACCCCTGGGATAAATTATCAAAGTACGTCTATGACATATTTTCAACTCTGTTCAAGCAAACCTTTACTTACCAGCCTGTGAAGGACAGCGAGGCAGCCACCTTATGTACAATGATAACTGCATCCTAAAATAAAATTAATATTTAATATGATCAATGGTATACTCATGAGTCTAGAGAACAGTTTATACAAATTCTGTTTGAATAACATCCAGTCCCTGTAAAGTGTCTGTAGAGCGTAGATTAGCTTTA
Organism: Lepetodrilus galriftensis; assembly: GCA_032361785.1. Taxonomy (NCBI): domain Eukaryota; kingdom Metazoa; phylum Mollusca; class Gastropoda; order Lepetellida; family Lepetodrilidae; genus Lepetodrilus; species Lepetodrilus galriftensis. The sequence continues at coordinate 11,517 of JAUTBZ010140084.1, read as the reverse complement.
TACATGAGTATCATATATATTTACTACTACTACTACTACAGTGCTCCCTCGATATAACGCCCTTCGATGCACCGCAGATTCGGAGACAACGCAGCGTCCAACGTGGACCCCATTTAAAAAGAAATAATAATAATAATTTAAATATTTTTTCTTCTTCTCCAATTATATTTGTTGATATAACGCGGGTATTATAACAAGGGTGGTTTTTCATGGACCCCAAATTCAGCGTTATATCAAGGGAGCTCTGTACTAATATACTAGTAGTAATAATACTAATAATTAATAACAATATAATAATAACAATAATAACAACAGTTCTTGAGCAGTAGATCATACCACATTGGACATAGTACGCCTTGTATGGCAGCTCAGGTTGTATACTCCCCAGGGTGTTGAGAAGGAAGTTGAGTGCACAGACCGGTGTAATAAGCACATTTGAGCAGTTATTCTGGATATTTGTGCTATATAAATGTATAATAATAATAATAATAATAGTGTGGTTTCATAAGCTCACACGATTACTATCGGCTATTGTTTCCATGTGAATGCAATAACCATGTATACTTTAATGATTGATTTGTATTTGTTTAAGAGCCACTGTTGTTGTTTTTTTACTACTGTAATTGATTTCAATATGTCATGGATACAATTTGCGCAAACATAGATATATTATAAAAATGCCAAGTTGCTAACTACCCCCATTTTCCAAGTTTTCTAATCACATTACTGGTACCATAATTCCTCATATAATTTGAACTGCTAACAATTAAAAATTATTTTACCAATTTAATTACTTAAATTATTACAATACTAGTAACTACAGTTATTATACTTATACCAACTCAATAAGAATTCAACATGGATATTCCTTATCAATAGTACTAGTATTTGTACAATTCAAGTCTTGTTAAAAACCAGCGATAGAAACTAACTTTAAAACTTACTAGCGCGATTAGTGATTACAAATATTGAAATAACAATTATTATGAATTTCTAATAGCGCTTAGGATACATTTAACATGTTTATGTTTTAAGCATTGGGAGAAATGGTCCGGGCTAGCGGGCTAGTGTTAATTTTGATTCCTAAAAAACATTTCCCAGACCTGAGCAACAGATCTTGCTTCCCCAATTAATCTTTTGTCTGTTTCCGAGTAATTACGGTAGTATCTAATCAAGAACACCTTATACAAACAATTTGTACATTTGGTCCAACGGATCCTTCCCTTGACCAAAGTGGATTTCGGAGGAAGTCTGGTCTTGCACTCCTGGCGTCGGCGGCTAAGTGGATTATCTAGATTAGTGAGAAGCATGGCACCCTTCCTGTGGTGACCATTAATGAAATCAAGTGGCGCCATTAGCGTGCGGCGCCTATACATCGCCATGGCAACGCCTAATGTACCTGCCCTTTAATTAATTAGTCAGCCAGACCCGACACCCCCTCTCTGCCACTTGGAAATGTGATGACACTCCTGTACAAAGCTGACCACATGCTTTGACCATTCACTGACCAGCGAGTTTGAGAAGTGAGATACGCCAGTTGTCAAGAACTATCAATGGCAAAGCCAGGCTAGGCTCATAGACCACAACTTCGGAATAGTTCACAGGAGGTCAACTGGGTTTGTGCCTCATCATTGGTGAACTGTAATTTGGTCAAAGAATGATCTTCAGAGTTCTAGGGGAACACTGGTCATTATTTGTGAATAATTATTCTGAATACGAGCTGTTTAGAAGATAACTCAGATAGAAGATAACTGTGTAATTTGGTCAAAGAATGATCTTTAGAGTTCTAGGGGAACACCATTATTTGTGAATAATTATTCGTTTACGAGCTATTTAGAAGATAACTCAGGTAGAAGATAACTGAAGTATGGTATTCCATTACCTAACATATTTTTGCCATTTTTAGATATACTAGTATATAGTGCCAGATTAATTGCAGTGTGTAGGCCATTCCTTCAGCCATAATAAAATAAAAATAGTAATGTGCATGTACAATTTGCTTTTTATTTTACTGTAAGATTGATTGTACAGCTAAAACATTTAACTATTTTTAGTTTTTTACATTGATAATCAATGTTTGGTATATAAAAAAGCTAACAGATCTTATCATCATAGATCAATATAATCATTAACTTGCACATTCTTTCAATGGTATGCTAGCCAACTAGAAAGACAAAAGTTGTACTGCTATATTTAACCTAACTATTCTAACAAAACATTAAGAGACAAATATTGACTCCTTAGCAACATTTTTATCTGTAACTGTTGTCATCTTTATTATGTTTAGCAATCAACAATTAGTTTAAAGGCATAATATCACAGATAGTTATGGTTGTTTTGGAATGTACATTCACTTGACATACATAAAATCATATTTGTACTTCTAAAAAGCTTTCCACTGTTGTGTGTTTGACAAATCTTCACTGCAACCCACCTGCGACTCTTAGAGTCTGGTTTAAATCAAATACGGCCAACGTCTTCTTATTACATGATGCAAGGGGACATAACTCTAATGTTTGAACGCTCATCCTTCTTAGACCAGTGATGCAACAAAGACAAGATAAATAGCGGAACGTTCCCATATTTAGTATAAAATATTATTTGTTTTATAACTATCGAGTGCTAGGGGATAAGTACATCAATAAATAACAACTTTTGGGTGGATAAATGAAGCGTAATTAGTCTCAGATCGAAATGTGTGTGTCCGATTATACAGGTCTATCAACTATGATATATATGCCTTTAATAGTGTGCATTGTGCAATAGTAATTTAAATAAGTTAACAGTTGCATATTTATAACACAGCTATTCCATGTCATACACATGCTCATGGCGCTACACTATTACCTGGGTCAATGGATCTGTATGCACTCAATTCTCTCTCAACTCCCTGGAGAGTATACACCACAAGCTGCCATTCAAGGACAGTGCTACAATTATATCATTCACATTTGATAATTAATTTAAATAATTAATTCCTTATGCAATACGCGTATGACAAAAACAAGTGCTTTCATTCGTAGTTGACAAATGTACATGACACCGTATTAATTAGTACATGCTTGAAACGACTTGTAGAAGTTATTGAATTACTGGTGATCGAAATTAATGTTATTCCTACAATTTATTAGTCAGTATCGACGTACACACATGTATACGCGTAACGTAGCAATCTTATAAATGAATGATCTGATGATGGCGAAAACTGGTAACACCGGTTTTCCATTATTATTGACCAGGTGACCGTTACCAGCCGGTTGGCGTATACTTATCATTATTCTTAGTAGTAGTAGTAGTAGAAAAGCATGTTAATGATGTTAGTTATATTATAGCTGTAACTTACGGTAATAAATTGATATATTGATTAGCAAATGTTATAAGCCCAGGAATGTCAGATGACTCAGTAATGGCTCGATCTTGAACCAACTGCTGCCAAGATTTCGAAGCGTACCGCATGAAACTACAACATGTTTGTACTTACACATCGATGTGGGTTGTCTGGGAACATAATGCACGAGTTAGACGCCTGATGCGGCGGCATCTCGCTCATCGTTACGTTTACCATCATCCTTGCAGCTTTCTGTTTACAGCTGGTTTAGATCTCCCGGAATATTTCTGTACACTTCCGGGTATGTAATCCACGGGAGGCAACTCTCTCCCTAATCGATAACGTTCCACACACAGGACACCGCAAGTTCAAGCTTGATTCGAGTCTCATTGACACGTTTCCACTTAAAATAGGAATTGCTTTTTTAATTCAATTATCCGTTGACATTCCCATATTTTCTTTCACTTGGAGTAAAAATCCTTGTTAATCAATAACGCCGTGACGTTCCAAGAGATTCACTGATTTCTGATGTAAGGTATTGCATCTGATGTCATCTGTATACGTTCATTAGCAGGCACGGAGGCCGAGGCACTACCATTAGACCTGTCCTAGCAGAGAAACATCAAGCCGGGATTTAGCAGGCTGTTAGTCTAGACCATGCTCACCGGCCTTGTTAGACGAGCGGCAACCCTCCGAGTCTTGGAAAATCGATCAAAGACGTGTTCTCTACATTACGTGATGGGGGCTGGTTTCGTCGAGAAGCTGAGTGATAAATAGTTGGGGATATCGTCGAAAGCCGAGGAAATATCCCTTAATTATCCACACTAACTCACTTCATTGGGGCCTTTGTCGCCAGAGAAGCAATTCATTTCCCAAATGTCAAAATTAATTATGTGCTACGTCAGCTCATTATTGCGTTCATTGGAAGCAAGGTTCGTGGCCATGGTGACTGGCTTGTTCTCCAAGAAAATTGCGTTTTAAATCACTACAACGGTTTCTTTTTCAGGCTATCAGGATCAGTGTGCATAAAAATGCGACTTTGGGGCGTCATGTCGTGTTCTTATAAACATACAATTAAGAGTGGTTGGATGTGTTGCATGTATTCCTGCTTCCTATAACTGCACATGCATAGCCGCTATACCTTCCAAAAGTTATAATATGAACACTTCTGTGGGGATAATATTCTATAGCTTAGCTATGTTCCTCGAAAGTCATTCACAATCCTCCGAAAGGAGCTTCTGTCCTCTAGCCTTCCATGCTGACCATAAACATTACAGTCTGGCAGGTAATGGTACAAACACTTGTTTTATACCGTCAATCAAAACTATTTATATTTATATTATATGTCAAAATTAATTATGCTATTAGTTTAATATTAATATTAAGAAAATATTAGTTTATATTATAGTTATTTATATTAACGCTGGCTACTCAAATGATGTACAGTTTTAGAAAATACATATATATTATACTCTATCGATTCCAAAATAATTAAATTACAACTTCGTATAATGTAGTGGTCTAAAGGAATCTAGAGCTACTGTCCCAAGTTTGGCAAATATGCATATGGAGACCATCATGTCTAAGAAACGTGCACGGTACTGATGATTATACACGTCTCTACCAGTGCATAGTGCTCAGTGTTCACATAATGCCGTGTGAATATGAGTAGGATCCATCCTCAAAACTTAGGACTAATGAACATCCATTTGACGGATGTTAAGGTAGTCGTAGTCTTAGTGACCTGAGTTTCTAGGATTGAGGAGGATCATTATATAAGTATATCACAAGTCAGCGAAAACTATAAATAAATTTAATTAAGATTGTATACGTTGTTTTTTTGTCTTGTTCATGTAGTTGCATTAGTGCCATTAATTTTCAATCTTGTTTTGTTATCAGACAATGGATATATTTTTAAACTTTACAATTTATCCCCGTCATATCCATGATTAGTCTTTTCACATAGAAATGTCAGATAGGTTCTGTACGTAGTATGTTAATTAGAGTGCGTTGATGACTATATCGCATGCATGTATAATTACGTCGAGGAAAGCTTTTTCCTTAATTAGTGCCGTACTAATGAGACTGTCGTTTTCATATCAATAACATTTCACAGAGGTAAACGCCACACTACTCATACGCACTCTCGCGCGAGAGAGAGACAGAGAGAGCTAGACAGAGAGACAGAGAGAGAGAGAGAGAGAGACAGAGAGACAGAGACAGAGAGAGAGAGAGAGAGAGGGGAGGAGAGGGAGGAGGAGAGAGAATGAGAGATGCCCACCTTATGACAGAATACATGAATCAATCTATCAATACAGTGATATCATAATTATACTATGTATATATATATATATGTCTATGGTATGGGTATAGCCACTAATTGCAAAACTAACGCCGTCATAGTAACGGTACAGTACAAGAAGGAAATTAAGTCTTGGTCTAATGCATTTCCTGGCCGGTGCCGTGGTTGTATGCATATGTATGACACTAATATGTGGTGTCCTGACGTCAGGGGAATGAGGTTAAGATATTGTGCAAGCTAGACAACTCATGCCTTCATCATAAGAAGAGACACTGGGGAATGTCCTTGCCACAACAGAGCATGCAATGCTATTAATAATGCAAAGGGGTGAAGGCTGAATGAAGACCTCTTGTGCAACATTTGTGGTTAACATACGCGAGGTTGGGTGCAGTCTAATGAAAATGAAATACACTTTCCAATAATGGTACACTTGACATATTGCACGGTGCCGCGTGTTCAAGAAGCTATCATAATGACGATCCACGTTTTTGGTTAAGGTCTTCATGCCATGGAAGATAATTTGAATTTTTCTGGATCATCACATCATGTTCCTCAGTGAAGGGCTAGCGATGTCATTACGTATACGAAAGCTTCGGGAACATGGCCCCTGGTCAGATGATTTACATGTGTACATAATATGTCTGGTTACACCAACAGCCTGATGGTACGTTCAAGCCCATAAACATCTCCCCCAGCCAGGGAAGGGTGCAACTCCGAGCTACGCCGACTCCGTTTATTTTACAAGTCTGTCGAGTTAGGTCACGTGGCCGAGGCAAGATGGCCCATAAGTAATAATTCGTGTACCTCTTCATATCGTTCAGTATTTACTCACATCGACATGTTTATTGTTGGTCGAAGACCCCACAGATTAAAACTTGATGCTGTAGTATGTAGTTACCACACACTATCATGAGAATGATCTCATAGACAACACAGGAACCATTTGGAACAGCAACAGCACCGTTTAGGTTAGCTACAGTACTGTAGCTATAAGATGCCCCGTTTAATATTTTGCTATCTATAAGGCGCCAGCATAGATAGCAAAATAGTAAACGGGGCATCTTATAGCTACAATTCTGCAGCTACTTGTAGGTGTATTATAGAAAACACACGTGCATGTGCTATCTAATTCTGATTGTCAGCATGAAGCTCATGTATAATGTGTCCATTTTGTGTCATTAAAGTTCCTCACTTCCTGCGCACGTGGAAGTGGCAATCGTTCTTTGAGCTGGCTGTACTGCATGTACTGGCCACAATCACCCCCAGCGGATACATTCAGTGTAATTGTTATCTTGGACGTCCTCCTGGTCGTGTCCCTCATGTCCCCTATAGCTTCTCGTTAGAATCCAATCCTTGTGGCTTGATTAGCTGCACATATAGATTGTTCGACAACTGCTACGTATACAGAAGACGTGGGTCACGGCGAACTAAGGAGATGTCATTGTGTATATGTATATGCTGGAGCATATACGGAAAATGTAATGGTCATAGGCAAACTCTTTGAACATCAATTTCGATATATAAATATATGGTGCAGGCAAGTGTTTCTCTATTTGTGTCTCTCTGAGCATAACTCCGTCCATCTATCTGCGTCTCTCTCTCTCTCTCTCTCTCTCTCTCTCTCTCTCTCTCTCTCGCTCTCTCTCTCTCTATTTCGTTCTCTCTCTATATTTCCCCCTCTCTCTCCCTCCATATTCCCCCTAGCTCTCTCTCTAACTTTCGCTCTCATGCGTGTATTACTAAGGTAGGTGTGTGTGCGTGTGTGTGTGTGTGTGCGTGCGTGTGTGCGTGTGTGTGTGCGTATGTGTGCGCGCGCGCGTGTGTGTGTGTGTGTAATATCATACTAGAGAGATGAAAATGTTCTAGTTGGCAATTTCGCAGACGCCTTGACTAATGGCTTGGCTAGAATAACTATAAATTAATTAATAACATTGCCTAAAGAAGATAATTAAAAAATGGTAGTATGATACTAATTATAATCATTTAGTAATACTTATTGTATTGATTCAATACATTACATTGTGATATTTGCATACGGAAAAATGAAATACGGTCATTACGTCTGAAAGCATGAGGCTGAAAGTATAATTATAGAAATCAAACGTGCTATTGTTAACAGCACTAATCCGCTGCTAATCGTGTTCATTCATACTCTTGCCGACAACAACGAACATTTAAGATACCATTATATTATGTTTTAATACAAGTGTCAATGCAGTGTTTACCTGTATAACCTCCAAGCACAATAGGGCGGGCATACTCTATGAATGCATAGCGTACCTGCCATTACAAGGACTTTAGACATTCGTGAAAGAAAACCTTGAATGGTTGTCCATAGAGTTAGCATAGACACCCCGGCCGCCATATTGGATATCGACCCAGGACATGATTGGAAACTTCGACAGGATAAAATAGCTGTAATTCTTCACGTAAAAGTGATATAATAACCGAGGTAGGTTTAGTAATTAGGTAGTGTATGAATAGTCTCGGGGTAAACAGTTGAAGATCGAACAGTATAATGTTATTATTTATTGCTGGAGGGCTAGACGAACTATGTTTCCGAGGTTAAATATGTACAACATTATTGCTGTAGGCTACTAGTATAAACAGTATCTGTGTACAATAATTATATGTATAATAAAGCAACCGTGTTCAAGTTGGTTTATTCTTCAACGTGTGGTTAATACTCATATAGATTTGGTTTGCCCTCGTGTATTGAGTAAATATGTTAGTGTTTACTACTTGCTTTGATGAATGTGGCCACAATACATTTGGTCTCTGGAACGTGACATGTTTCTATAGCAACACCAATGTCAGATGATTATGATGTTTGTAAACATGATTTGGAGACCGCGGTATCGTGTGTATAATACACGTATACGTTGAACTATGTGTTTCTATTAGTATATGAGTTTCTTTCCGAGGTCGATCATTTAGAAACAGTGGGGATCCACAGAACTGTCGTGTGATACAAATAACATGAACGTATAGGCCAAATACTAGTATATATAGAGAGTAAAATCCTGGGTCATCGGCCAATACCTGAGCTTCGGTCAAACGGTTCGTATATGGATATATTATATGCGACCGAAGTTCAGGCACTGACCGACGATCCAGGATGTTACTCTACAATATGGCACACAATGTTTGTCATGCATGTACATGTATATGTATCCTTATATATATATAATTATTATCAAGCGTAGCTACATCAATGAAACCCCGACTATAAACAAAATAAATATTATGACTACACTAACTTCCGCCAAGAGTAGATACAATTGTCGGTGTTTCTAGGATGGCATAACTATATAGTTCTTCGACTTGTTCTGTGAATAATCTTACTAACTGATGGGTGTTCAGAAACACAATGTAAGAGCTTAACAATATGTTTATTTATAAGTGTTTAAAGAAAATATGTCATTGTATACTCGACCATTAACTCAAAGTTGCAATGCCACCATGGCTATAAATACATACGTCAACAACAGAATCTCAGATCAAGGCAAATTGTTCATCCATACACGCTACAAATACATGTATAGTATCGATGTACAATAATACAGCTGGACATATCTTATACATACACACAGCGTGCATACACGCTATATACATATTCAGATACGTTAATTATAGATTACTCAGAACTGTATGTTGTATATTGTACAGAAGCTGTGCATTGTACAAGGAACAGTAATCCCCATATCACGTATACGGGGACAATGTTATAATTGTTGCCTGGATACGAAACACCATAATCCGAAGTCATACACGTTATAACGTTGAATCCCACGTACACACTAGAAAGTGTATTCGCAAATTAGATTAATTTTGATATATAAAAAGATAGCTCCTATAACCAAGCAAAGGCAACAACGTCTATTAACAAAGGAGGGTCGGAGGTCAATGTATTACATAGTTTACCGCTCCGTGTGCTCTAGACCAGGGAGCTCATGCTCCACTGACAATGAAAGACGAAATCAATATTGATCCATACCTATCATATCGAACGAAAGGAGCTGCCGACAGTTGATAAGGGATTACTACATGTACTAGTGTGTGCGGAACTCCAGTTGGAGGGGCTCAATGGGATAGACAGAGAACGCTGGGGGTAGGGGGGAGGTGAGGGGAATGGGGAATGGGTGTTGGTGGAGGCAACTTTGATAAGGACTCCATTGGAAGTAAATCAAGCATCCATACATATAAAACGATTCCAGTAATTAGTATCGATCGTTAGCACTAACTTCCCAATCTGCCGTTCCATCCAATTCTATATCAATTTATTAGGAACGGTTAGATATTTCTTGGAGAAATTATAGAATGTTAATAAAATCATGAAGGATATGATCATGAAACACTCATAGTTGTAATACTATCTAAACATATTAGGTGATGCGTGGTTGTGTGCTATATTATGTGCCTTAGGTCGCTTAAGATATCTAGCATCCTCAAAATGACGGCCATTATGACTACACTTAACCTCCGTCGTACTTTGACGGAGGCTGCGTGTACATAGTCATAATGACCGGTGTTTCGAGCATGAATATCTAGTTTCCAAATTATATATAATATCTATCACAGTATAGGCATACCCATAGTTACACATAATTATAAACTGTTGTATTCGAACCGTGCCTGCATTATCATGTGCATGAATGTGTAACCTTCTCCTGGTGGAATAGGCACAGACACAGATCTTTTGGGCATCTCCAGTTGCCTTGAACAGCACGGAGAGTGTTAACCGATAGGCAGCATTGGACATGCATAACTCATGAATGTTTCTAGCAGAATGCATAGTAAACAGAAGGGTATTTCAACACCATTTGGTTGAATGACTTTTCCATTTTTCTCCATCGGTATACCTAAAGGGCAGCAAGTGTTGTTTGAACCACAATACACTGTACACGAGCAAATCTGACACGCAAACCTATTTAAACCCACGACATTCAAAGCGCACCAAACAATAATGCTCCACACAGTACTAGCCTAAACTAAATCCACTTGCATATCGCTGATAAATCTCTGAGTCCTAGCGAAATGAAATTATCACGGGACCAAACACAAAATGTCGGGGGAATTGAATCGAAAAAAGATGAAGAACATTGTGCACTTTCCTTGGCGCCCGATACTAGAGAATCGTCTCACGAAACAATCACCATCAGTGTCGATGTATACAGAACTATCTTCTGATTTCAGAGTGCCCTGGGTCAACAACAATGGATTGAGACGTAGAAACATGGAGAACAAAATTGTGAACAATGTTCTGGGACAGAACATTGACTTTCTGACCCGCCATCTTGTTCTGTCGCCGACGGTTCTGGAAAAGCTGACTGAAAATGGGCTCATCAGCGAAGTGGTGAAGAGACAGCTCGCGGTAAAACTAATTCTTTTTCTTCAAACACAATGCATTGGATAATTGTATTCCACGCATTAGAAGTACCACTGTGTATTACATAACTCCCGTGTGTTTCCCCTAAATAGATTTCTACCGTTGTGTATGCAGGCGTTGAAACGTGTACGTATTATTCTTTAGTGTGCTTGTATCTTAATATTAGATTATGTGTACACGTATACAGGATCATGTATAGCTTTAGAAGTAATGCAAGTGAAGAATATGTGTGCCACCCTCGCCCACATGCAGATACACTTTGTCATTATTACATCTCGGCGTGTGTCGTGGGAAATACGATGACTCGGTGTATGATTAAATCAAGCTAGAAGGAAAACTCAGTGAATGCCAGGTCTGCGTTTCACGAAATGGTCGTAACGTTGGTCTGGACGTACGTCTAGGTTTACGTCACTTCCTGCTATCCTTTTAACCTTCTCCCTGCTGAATAAAATCAAAGTGTTCTATTTCTGCATGTGATCGGGCAACTTAAGTCGCCTT
>JAUTBZ010140073.1:0-12919 GCA_032361785.1 Lepetodrilus galriftensis | reverse complement strand
GGAGTTACGACTCTCGTATGGCTAGGAAAGTTATGTGCTTCTGAAGGACATTGGTTCTAGGAGTTACGACTCTCATAGTATATATAATAGGGATACTGATGGTTCTGTGAAAGTCTGCGATAATTATGAAGGAATATACTGCTTATAACTATATATATATATGTATTACATAACGCTGTATACCTATCACAGAAAGAGTAACTAGTTGACGGAGTTTCTTGGTCCTGAAGCTGACTTGGCACTCGTAGGTTGCCGTGTCGTTGGTGTTGGTGTTCTCGATGATGAGGTTCCACTGGATGCTGTTGGGCATGTGTTCCACGTGCACCCGTCTGTCCTTTACCCACGTCTTGGTGCCCACCGTCAGCGGACCGCGCATCGGCAACTTCCGCCAGACAACCTAGACATACAACATTACAGATGATTAGAAAATAACATAGGTTCTAAATTAAACTTAAATTTTAGCAATAATAGTGTTGATTCAATGACAGATGAGCATTGCCTTAATAGAATGGCATTCTAGTAATTGGACATCTACAAAAAATATATTATATACTGATAATGTTATTCAGCTAGCATTTTAACTAGTTACATCCATATTTTAGCGCCTGTAAATTTGGCCACATTTTTTGTTTTGCACTAGTAGTATGGTATGCACTATGCATAAGCGATGTTTTTTCTTAACATTATCTTTAAGAAAAAAGATAGGGTTTGATATTAACGTATTTAGCCTTAGGTCCGTATCGCTGTAAGGGATTGCTTATTTTCTTAGAACGTGGGTTGTGCAGATTTAGCCCACACACATATACCCCCCACATTCGATCCTGATTCGTTGTCGTTTAAAGTCCACCGAAGGAGCAATTACCCTGTCCTACTTCACCATTTATAAAACATAGGATTGCATTAGGAAGTCGGAAATGTAACTTAAAAAGTAAAATCGTTCGCAAATATAACTTCAGGACGTGTACAGTTTTCACCATTTTAAATTCAAGAATTGACTGAAAAGTCGTTTACTTCATGGCATTGAAATTAGATAATGAAAAAAAACAATGGGAAACGTTGATTTGGGCAACTGAATGTAAATGGGAATAGACGAGTTATCATTTCCTCCTCAGCCTCACCAGTGATGTTGAAGATGCTTTATGAGACATTGTTATGTACTGTCTATGCGAGATTTGCGACTTGGTTATCGTGCGCGAACGACAGAGATGATGAGATTGCCAAATGTTTGTCTGAGATTCCTCTACAAGAGCAGTAGTTTTATTTACGTGGGACTCACCAATACATATATACTTAATGCGTGTGTCATGCTAGGCAATAATTAAAATATTTCAGACAATAAGACATAATTTATGTATTATAACGTAAAAGGGATCGTGCTAACAATACCATCAAAGATAAAATACCGAGTCGTGTTCGTTCTGTTAGAATCAGTTCAAGCATAATAATGCATGTGCACCATAATGCTCCGAACTAAATTTAACAAAAGGTTTCCGTCCGTTTAGTGAAAAGTAATGCCAATGAAATGAGAGAGTAATAGTAGTCATGTAATATTCACCACTTTACCTAGCACCAGGAGACATTGCAGACATTTACATTCGCACCGAGTGCCCCTCACAGAAATGACTTCACAGGATCGGCAATTACATAAGACAAACAAACCATTCTGCGAGTCTTTGTTAGAGGAATAATTCCTGTTAAGTGTTTTTCAACGTTCATAAGCAGAGAGTGCCACTCATTTATCAAACTAGCTTTAAGTATATGACGTGTAGGGCTACACAACCCAGTTATCAAACCGACATCACCACAGATGTAACCCAGAGTATGCTTGCGCAATCACGGGCATATATGTAGGTATGTTGGTATGAAGGTATGCGTCACAATGGAAGTATTTACAGATGTTGACTTCTTGAAAAGCAGGTTTCGCATGGTTGCCATATCTGTATGCGTAATATCACTCAATTCTTACGATGGCTCTTGTCGTCTGAACAATACTTGGGATGTTCGAGGATAAATGGTCTCTACTTGAAATTAGTTCGTGTCATTAGCACTTTTGTTCGACTCCTTAGCAAAGTATTCAAACTAGTAGTTATTTTAGACAAGTACGTCAGGTAGTACGTCGGGTAGTACGTCAGGTAGTACGTCAGTTAGTACGTCAGGCAGGTAGTACGTCAGGCAGGTAGTACGTCAGATACTATTCATCATAAGTTATACTAGGCGGACTCGTGTAGGTATACTATGTGAAGTGAGCTCTAGCTGTGTAACGATATTTTCCAATCAATGCGTATCCTCAGAAAACAAAGCACTGCGACATAACTGAGAGCGTATAGGTTTGTAAACTACCAACTAAATCAGTTAACTATAAGTACCGTGTTTATATAGCCTATGTATACAGTACGGATGCACTTACTACCATAGACTCCAAGTCGATACCGAGAGACGAGTGCAATAAGGTACTAAGTCCACTTTTGGGGGGTATACAATTACGTTTTCGCATGCATATGTTTATTTTCTAATTGGCCATTAAATATATAATATATAGGAATATATTCATATTAATTACAGTTGGTCGCACATTCTGGACAGGGGCTGCTCCTTTCTAGTTGTTCTGTCTGTACTTTCTGTCCGACGCATGCGCAGTTACCAAGGATCAACACCTAAGTTATGTTAATTGCATAAGGTACCACGTAGTAATTTATTAGGAAACCGACGAATTATAAATCGCTCTTACAACAATCCAGCCAAATAAAAACTGTTCTGAATACATTGCATCTGATGATGTACCAAACCAATTCAAACTTCCAGCGGCAATAAATATAGAAAGAAGGACGCTTAAAGTTTAATTTCCCTCCAGACCAATCTGGAACAGTGGTGAGCTAGTGATTCCGGGGAGTCGCACCTGGATGGATCAAGCCCTGTCTACCTGACACGGGGGTGGACCAGGGAGAAGAGTGTGGTAAAGTGTACTGTGCTCGGGGCCGTCATTTAAAAGCCATCACAATACTAGTTCATTTTGTATATGAAGACCTCAAGCCCATGTACTGCTGTACATTAATGCGGAAATTACATACAATATGTATTTACCTTAATAGAGTATTTTACTAACTTTACATGTACAGAATAAATTGTGTTGACAATAATAGGTACACTGATTGATTGTATATCAGGACATACTCCTATGCTTCCTCTTATCCAGGTCATAGTTAAGCCACGATGGTGCTTCATACACATACCAATGACCTTAACGCATTATATTAGACAATTATTACAGAAATGTAGAAAACAATAATATTATTTATCACGTTTGTTGGTGTTCATACGTTCACGGACCCATCCAATATGACAATATAACCACCTTCTGTAACGCTAATGCATACTACGTACATAGTGTGTGACTATTCCCATATTTTTAACATGTTAACCATAGTTGGAATTGCTATCGTCTTCGCATGGACATATCCCCTCGAGGTGTGGATGGTAGCAAGCAGCAGGATAGCGAGCTTATTACAGACGCCTACATATGCTTACCGTTCTTTCTCCGAGGTTCTGCACTGAACAGTACAGTATGGCTAGTTCTCCCCTCTTGCACGTGACCGAACCAGACAGAGTTGTAAAATGGGGTTCCCTCACTCTGATCTCAGGGGATGCATTGCCTGAAAAGAAAACATTATAGTTTAGTGATACGCCCAATCGTTGTTGTGGCAGTTTGAAATCCTATAGCATCTCTTAACGTTAATTTAATGGTACATCTTTAGAGAAGCTTGGATTAAGTTACGGTGATGACTTTTGAAGATAGGAATACTGTCTGAAAACAATCACTCCCTCATCCACCCACAACGCATGATAAACGGTAAAGCAATATAATTCAATCCAAGAACATGTTGTCAATAGGTAAAGCTGGTTTCCGGAACCAATGATGGTCACATATTTGTTCTAATCGTGATGGCATCTTCGTATTGGTACACGCCATTGATTCGGCATTGGTTTTCAATATCTGGAAATGTTTTCGAATGGAAAGAAGAATATATAATACGTTTCAATATACAAGTACGATAAATATAAATGAAATATATATGTACATATAACTATAAGAGTACAGTATACAAGTAAGTAACAGTATTTATTTCACAGTTGCCAGTATTAGCTTATTTGTGTAATACATTACTCTTGAACATGTATATTAACGTATTTTCTCCTTCCCGTATGTATACCGTTGCGACATTGCTGACATTCCGTGACATCCTTTTATTACAGTTATAAAACCCAACTCACTCCTAGCCTCACACTGCACAAACAGGTACATAGCTCAAACACAATCTATTCTCAATCCATCATGTGAAGAATGCTGTGTATGTTCAACGACGTTCAATTCCCCGTGGAAAACTATTCTACACGTGTTCGTTATAATATAATGCAGAGAGTTACTGATCAACGTGGTAGGCAATATAGCAGACCCGGTGATCAAGGAGAAGACGGGTACCAATAGTCGTATGATTAGTATAATGTCCCTGGTCAGATATAATGGAAATTGCCCACCTTGGACACCTAGAATTACAGAGCAAGTGGAGATACTTAATGTGTCTGGCATTTGACTTCCAGCACCAATTCAGTACTGAAGACAGGAGATGTCGTTAGGATAACATACCAGACAGTATCCAGACTGTATTGGAAGATGTGTACACTAATATTGAATACTATTAGTCAATGGTGATAGATCGTGGAATAATGATGTTTCGTCCTGAGAGTCACATTCTGATATACCTTGCATGGTAGTGTGGGTAGGTTTAAAGGCTTGAAGTAATGGTAATTAGCCGTAATACGGTCCAACTTATGCATGCGTGGCCAACTACTATAAGCTGGTGGGTACAAACTATTCAATCTTGATGATGAAGCAGGATATACCTTACGATACCTCGGGAAGAGCTATAAACTATTCAAACTATTCAAACAAGGGATATTAATAACATAACAGGTTTTACCTATCATATAGGCTATATCTGTCCCCGCCAACTTTTGATGATATAAAGCTTGACTGAGATCACAGGTTGTATGTGGTACACTATGAGCAATTGATGATTCGCCACCTGTCTGTCTGGCAAAGGTGATGACATTCATTTGACGTAGTAAATTACCCCGATCTGACTGGGCCTAATCTACGTGGAAATATACAAACCCAGGAGTGGTATTTATCTACAGACAACTGCGGAGGACACAGCTTATTGAGGTGACATTTCCACACATATATAACAATTCCGGAAGCGCTCGCTTCTTATGGGAGTTAATTTGGTAAATTGATGCATTGGTAATGACTACATTGTTTGATACATTAGTGGTGGGAGTACTGGTGGTGCTTATTCACCCACACCATCCCAATAGAAAATGAAGAACTTTAACGTGTTAGTCTTAACTAATACAACACTGAGTGTTATGTATAGTCCGAGAGTTCCCCTATGTCACAGGATCGGCGGTCAGCTTCACACCAGATGGCGCAGATGGTCATCCGGCGACATTAAACTGGTTCTACAGAACTGGGGCGCAAATATAAGTCCGGCAAAATCGGATCAGCCAAAATGGTGTTAATCCAACTACAGTTTTATGTGATGTGTCTTCATTCCTGACGAGAAATCGCATCAATTAAATGTACACTACTACAAGGCCGGTATTCATAAAGGGGCTAAGTCAGTTTGTGCTATATATTTGGTCATCAAAAACTTACTTAAGCCCCTTTATGAATGCCGTCCCAGATGTACATTGAGACACATGGACAACAAGGTTATCTGTGTTCGTCTGTTCTATTGGATTCACATTCCAGCGCTGTCCAGAATACATCAATGCACATGCAATGTGTTAATGTTGACTCAATGAATATTTCTGTACGTGAAAGTGAGAATAAACGAGAAATAGCAAAGTGTTCGTCGGCAGTATACTGGCGGGTATTAATTACCTTTCCTTCTACGTGTAGCTAGACTAGTGATCTAAATTACACATGCCATGTCATCGCTCGCCATGGAGGAAATGAGAACATACGATATATTTCATTGATCGTCAATGCTAAATCTATTCGTTACCTTAATGTAATTGCAATTGCATCTGATTCTAATTTAAACCAGAAGTATTTTACTATGCTTTTGGCTGAACTGAGATTGTTTCATATTTATTCTTACTAAAAACAATGAAATAATATGTAAACCATCGCAAAGAGAGACGACGTTTCGTCTGTTACAACAGACTTCCTCAGGTCATTTTGTTTGTCTATAAAAAGCATACTTTCCTGTTGCCTTCGACTGTGAAATAGTAGGATTAATACAATTATGATATCATAAATGCACATGTTAAGTATAAATTCGGTTAATCCGTAAGTATATTAGTTTTTATTTCATTAATTCAAAATACGCATTTACGTATTTGTACTGTTATTCGCAAAGAAAACGATGTACGAAGGATAGTAATTAAGTAGTTGCAGGGGCTATTATGCTCTAGGCTTTTGTGGACATGTCATTAGAGATTTATAATTAATTACAATTCAATAATAGGCTATTTCAGTTATACGTCAACGGACGGAAGCAAGTGAAGCAAACAAAAGCCGATGTGACGCACCCTCTGCAAACTACTCGTAATAGTACATAGATACATACATAAAATAAAACTAGTCGGGGTCATAACAGTTCAAGCGGATCACCCTGTGGGCAGAGGATGGACATGATGACGTAGAAGTGGGGTCATACCACTCCACAACTGCAGCCACAGATAACCCGAGATTAACAGTATTAAAGCCAATCTAAAATAACTCGTGTTCTTCCTTCAACATTAATGGTGTATAAATGTCAATGCGCTGTGTGGTGGTCAATCTTCCAACTCCCAGTTGCCTATCAATGCCTGTGTTGGGTCGTTATGTTGCACAGAGCAATTAATAGTAATTGACCTATTTGTCTAATGTGCAAGCAACTGCTTTCGGGGTAGTTTATGTACTTAAATTACGTGATAAATAGTAAGTACCCATTCATTTTCCCTAATAACTTTCATCTGCAGACTTATATTCGTCATAAAATAAAATATCAAATCTGCAATGAAGACTTACATGGTTTATATTACCAATTACTTAAATAAGTAATGCATATATCTTGGTAAAGAGGACTTGCAATAATGATTACTGATTCAATTATTAAATTGTATATGATAGCATCTGTTAATTATTAATTTATATATGATATACTCTGTGTTATGAATGTTCAATCTTCAAATAATGTGGTACTGTCAAATGTGGCTTCTCAAATTAAAATGAAATCGATAGAAGTAAGAATGCGATTGCTTATCACTGAATGCACGCATGCGCACTGAAGCGTCGTATGTCCCTACTTGCTATGCGGTCCATAGTGTAGGTGGATAATAGTTCATATGTACCCATGAGGCGTTAACGTATGTCCTAGACAAGTATTAGTCTTTTCCTGTTTTCCTTCAACGTTGTATAAACATTCAGCATGTATATAAGAATGTGCCCAATGGCGTGGAGACGATGCAGTATATGATTACAACAACACATATCTCGGCTTTCTTCTAGAAGACAACAGCATTACCTGAATACAAAATTTGCGCCATCGACTTATTTGCTCTGATCTCTAGTTAGTAACTAAGTCCTATCCATTATACAATAACTGTCTACTCGTGTTCGGAAACGCCATCGAATCGATTAAACTGGCTCACTTTGACAGACAATTTATCTGTTCAGCTGGTGCCTGAAGTTCTAAGCATACATCGTCTGAGTATACTGTTTGTAATGTCTGATTCGTCAAAATAATAGCATAGACTGAATTAGGGACAGTTTGTAATAGTAATCAGTCCAAAGGTCGCTGACTGTCTATCGGCTGGTCAGTCTATATCAGGCAACTGTCACACGCTATGTATATATAAAAACATGCTTATGTGCATATATAGTTAGTAGTCTCTTGCGCAAAAACAGTCTATATATTTGATAGTCATAAAGGCATCAATATGCCAAGTAACTGGGTGTGATAAATACAAGTAGACAGTCTCCAGTCTATCAGGTGAAGGGATACAATATGCTGAGTGTATGACAACGCTGAAAGAAAGCCGACTATAGAACTAAGCAATGGATTAACCAAATCGTATTCAATAAAGCTAACAAGGACCGGGGCCGGTATTCATAAAGGGGCTTTAAGTCAGTTTTTTATGATCAAGAAAATATAGCAAACACTGACTTATAGAGCACTTTTATGAATTACAATCGTAGTGTTGGTCGACAGTTGTAATCATAACTCCATGATAACGTACGGGAGTTACAACTGTTGTAACGCTAATATTGTTCCATGGAACATGACCCAAAATAATATTGAGTATATACTAGAGACTGTGAAGAAAACTACCTTTTCGTATATTCCATGAGTCGAGTCCTCTGACTATAGGTCTACGTCAACTCTATAAGTTACACGGGGTATTCAGTAATACCGACAGTACGGAAAGTTCATGTCTGTCAACCGGCTAATTGTAATGTACATGACATTTACTGAGACATGATGCTTAAAATATGGATAATACATTTGAAAGTATTTTATTTGGATTATTTGTCATAGCTCATGGTCGCTAAAGAAGGCTTTGCTCAGAAGTATTAGTGCTAGCAGCATGGCACTGCAAAATACGTTATCGTAAACAGTCTTCATTCCTGGGTAATGCTCTTATAATATACATTGATGCAATAATTTGATAATCATCGCGTACAGTGTACACTGAAGATAGATTACAATATTTAAAGGGTTTGGGGGCTGGGGGTCTTCAAACTGCTTACATGTCATACTTATAGTTAAATTGTTCATGTTACTTATCTTACGCACGTAGTTTTGTTGATCGTAATACGATTTTAAATACCATTAAATAAACCTATGCACTTTTGCTTGTTGGCATTATCAATGGTATGACTTACGTAATGGTATTCTTAGTTATTCCATATCGTATTGAACTCTTTCCTGGCTGACTTTCACTTGGTTAACTCAGAAGTTGACACAAGGCCTCAGGGAAATCACCATCTCTACAGAAGAGGCACATGTGCCATGTTTAATTTACATTTATAGAACCCATATTTCTACTTCGCGGCCTTGGAAGATAATACACATGCACATCCATTATGGATTGAAATTAAGAAGCATCATTATGTATCATCGTTGGAAATCTCCTCGATTATTCCATCACGATTTGTGACAAAAAAAATAGTTTTGAAGGTTACTGTATGGAGTAGTCAGTAATTACTGTCGGAAATGTTGGAACTTTAAATGTTATTCTGCTCATTGCAGACATGGCATGTTCAGATACGCACGCATACTCATTTGATTTAGCGGTATCCAGGTTGAAGGAGAATATTCTCTCTATATTTTGCATACGCTATATTACATGCGCTGTCACATGAAATTAACGAATGCTTTGACGGAACTAAGTCCTTAACTCCATGTTTAGTCTCATGTACCGACGCAGCCAATTGCATAATAGAAATAAATTCCAAAATAGAACTAACAACATTCGTCATAATAAAACCGCAGAAAACGTTATAAAATTAAACGAGGTGAATTCCTCGGAGAGATATACGTTATTAGGACTTCTAAGAAATCTGGCATCGTTGTGATGCTTTATGGATGCGCAGAATACACACTTACACATTAAATAGGCTGCTTTATGTTTAAAGTGAAGCCTTTATGCTGGTATGGATGTGTAGTTTTCCAATATAACATGACCCCGCGACCGGAAGCTTGAAACCATCAATTGGGATTTTAACCCTTTGGTTTTACGAGCGGAGTCTTACAGAATGGAATGCATGGTAAATTTGGTTCAAGTATGTACAATAAAAACATAAATATACACTCGGTGTTGGCACCTACACGCCTCCGTAGATATGTCTCAGAGATGGGTTTTATTTCGAATTCTGATGAAACGATAATGCCTTGTATCAATACACCTCTCAATCTCTGTGATCGTTGTCTTTGAGAGACTTGCAGAAGCCACGTTAGTTTCCAGGAAGACTTCCGGTATGTTGTAACATGTTAAGTGTGTACTATTACCGATGTGATTATTGCTTTAATTTCTACCTATGTCCCAATAAGTAATGTAATGGACCTTTAAGACATGAGAATTCTGGAGCAGTTTCCAACTACAGTGTAGTGCATAGCTGTTTTAAGTGTTTTAAGGTAGACTTCAAATAGCATACGTATCATTGTTGTATGAGAAATGATGCTATTAAATAGACGTTACTTTGGGAATAGGAAACTCAATATATGTATGTAATAATTATACCATATAATCCCATTTGCATACTTGGAACTACTGTATTAAAACTCATTGGTATAAAATTGATTAAAACACTTAACCTAAGTATAAATGTATTACTACTCTACTGACAGTGAACAAGCAACTGCTATTCAGAATTCTGTAGAAATAATTATAATCATTGGTTACTTTATTTTCTAGAATATTGATCATGCAGCTGAAACATTCAGACGTTCCCTTCTCCAAGATAGTATAGGGTAGACCATCAATTGGTTCAGAGTTAGTATTTCATCTATTTTGCCAAGAGACATCAAGGATAGTGTTTGGTTTGCCTCCAGTATTGAATCCTATCTCTATACTTTGTTAGCAGCCTCAATTTACCTGACGGATACGTAGTACTATTGGAGATGTCAGTCGATTAGTAGATCCCACACGAGTGTATATTTACATACTGATGCCCCGGTCAACTTAACTCCAATCAGGCCGTTTTGTTGACTAAATTCCCAGTAATGAAGACCTATTTGCTGGACGTGGAATCTACATAATCTGATTAAGCCTAGAGATGGACTACACCGGTGCTCGAAGTTCAGATTACGTTCATGTAGATGGAGGAGATCATATCATATGTGATATTAAACACGACTGTGGTGTATCACGAAATTCATTTTATAAATGTTCAGCTAGATTTGACTTCAAACCGCGTGAATGATACCAAACAGATGGCTAACCGTGTTAAAAGGTATGCATTATTCATATGCGATCAACGATGGCTATATAATTCAGGAAAACAGAGATAAGAGTACGTAGCTCACTTGGTCGATGTCATACAATCAATGTTATTATTATTGACCGTGCAATATGGTTAACACAGGTTGTTGATCCATGATATATACATCTGAATAGCATGATACATGTATGTGCCGTTTTTCGTTGAAGAACACAGTACTTCTGCGTACATAATGTATATATTTTCAGGGAATAATCCTCTTGACAATTAACTAGGTCAAGTATTTCCGGCGAGGTGTCTTTAAACACCGCCTATCATCACTCTAACTTTGCCGAGAAGTCCAAAATGTGTCTGCGTCCGGTGATAAAACTGGTTCCAAACTCCCTCTGCGCTTCGCGG
Source organism: Lepetodrilus galriftensis (assembly GCA_032361785.1). NCBI lineage: Eukaryota > Metazoa > Mollusca > Gastropoda > Lepetellida > Lepetodrilidae > Lepetodrilus > Lepetodrilus galriftensis. Next base: position 1,530 of record JAUTBZ010140073.1, on the reverse strand, counting down.
AAAACGATAACTACTCCATTTTAGAGCCCCCACTGGGTAATTTTAAAGTTGACATACAGGTTCAAGAGCAGCGAACAGCTGGTAATGCCAATGAAGTCAAATGTACAGACGAAGGCCAACTTTCACAGAATGAATATTGGCAGACGAGTACCGTGAAGAATTACCTACTACCGCAGATCGATACAGGGACCGTTTGTGTTGCTCTAGATAGCAATATATGATTCATTTGTTTATTATGTGAACATAATTTACATTGCACACACACAAAAAGTAACTATCTAAATAAATGATCTCATTGCTTCAAGGCTCTTCAATATTTTAGCTTTGAAATATATATACCAGTATATATTTCAAAATATATTTGAATTTGATACAAAAAAATGTAACCATCGAAATAAATGATCGTATGCCTCTAAGGCTTTGATAAATTATATGATCTTAACTATGATAAAAATGCATTGAATTCACTACAAAAACGTACACTGAAATCAGCGACATGTTGTGTTGGTGATGGTGCTCATTATCATTCTATACATCTACCAGCTAAACCAGTGTGGAGACAGCTATATTTGAACTATATGTCTGTTTATTCGCCTCCAGGGGTGTATGTTTCTACGAATACATCAAATATTAATGCATTTTTATGTCATGCAAATACTGCTGTCACTTATTTTTGCCCAGGGATATTTGAAATGCCAGGGTGTGTCTCATACCAGAGCCTGAGCGCATAGCCAATTTACAAATACTTTTAGAAATATATGCTGAGAGAAATAACCCTGCCAGGGCCGGTATTCATAAAGGGGCTTAAGTCCGTTTTTGATGGCCAACTATATAGCAAAAACTGACTTAGCCCCTTTATGAATACCGGCCCTGGATAACAACTAGACGTTCTTATTTGTTGACCTCACTTTAACCGTTATAGCTTGGAATGGTTTTAGTCGTACAACATAAACCAAGCAAACTGACGCTGGTCCATTAATGTACTGACATAGTCTACCATAAAACCTGGCAATAGTCTCTGACATAGATGTAGACTGACGTAGTCTACTATAAAGTATGGCAATGCTGGCAATGGTAACCGTCATAGACGCAGTCTACTATAAAGTATGGCAATAGACACAGTCTACTAGATAACGGCAGGCAATAGCTACTGACATATAGATAGTCTACTATAAAGACTGACGCACTACATGGTTTACTATAACACTGTGCGGTAGTCTGGTGTAGTTTACTATAACATTGCGCTCCAATGCCACGCAAGTCATAGTCTATAGATTGTCCTTGTACCCCTATCTCACTTTCACGGTTATCTATGCCAATGCTTAGCTGTGTACTCGGAAAGCGTTATTGCACATCAACGTTTAGGTATATACACGTAATTATATATTTAGATATATATTTAGACATATAGTTTAGGTATATATTTAGATATACATTTAGACATATAGTTTAGGTATATATTTATAGGATACTAACCGAGCTTCCATTTCGTATCAGATGTATGCCCGAGTGACATAATTTTGGTTTTGA
>JAUTBZ010140062.1:0-12920 GCA_032361785.1 Lepetodrilus galriftensis | reverse complement strand
TGACGACATTGTGAAAGATGACTGTCTGTGATATATGTGTGGCATAATCATGGAACATTAGGCTTTATGTATTAGTACTCGAACAAATTTAATGAAGGTCCAGCAGAAATTTTGGACAAAAAGATCTAAATTTAGATGTACTTTACTTCAGCGCAAGCTTCATGCACTTCAAGAACTTGCGGACACATTGCCATTGGAAGGAGAATCGAACCATGCGGGTTACGAAACTAGGCCCCGAGATTACGAAACTTTTAGGAGTACGTTTATGTGCTCAACTCACGTGCTACGCTAAAGAACATGACGTTTTATTAACTAAATTCTGAGTTGAGTATGAAATCGTACTCAGAAAAGTTTCGTAATCTCGGGGCAAGGTCAAACTTTATGTGAGGATTTGTGAACATAAAATGTGACCTTGTGATCTCGGGCTCCCTGGTTCATCAAGACGTTATTTCACCACAAAATATCTGCCGGACCTTAATATATTTTTCTGAGTATACGATATATACATCTGGTTTCTCCTTTGCGATGGTGATCGATAATGTTTTGTTTTAAATTCTTTATTAATTGTATGGAATGTGCATGTATATACATACTTGTCCTGACATGTGTAATAGTGTGAATCCCTACAACACATGACCAGTGTGTTCTTGCATACCCTGTGCGGCGTATAATGTCTAATTAGGAGTCACTGTGCATTTGTTCTAGAGGATGTGTAATGTGTGGATTCGTCGTTAAATATTTAATATTGAAGAAACTAGATAGGCCTACGTATTGTTGTGGATCATTAATTGTTGCTAAAAATAAAAACTATATTGTTTGTAGTCTAACGTACCGTATAGTATTGGTAAACATGCATAATTTTCAAGAGCATGCCAATCCACGTGGAATTAGTGTGTTCTATAGACTTTAGTATAGTTTGGTATTGTTAAGATTGTACTTGCATGTTTGTCTTCGTTGCGATTTAGAGATATAATAATTACTAGTAACGCAACAATAAATTACTAGAATTCCTGTACCGTGTTTTCATGAATGTTACTGATTCCTTTGACGTATCCTACAACGTATTGTTATTTTTTTAATTCTCGTCGTCTGATAGTCTTGATGAAGTTCCACAGTAATGTATACTCACATGTTATCGCTGCCGTCAGAGTACCTCTCTTCATAGATGTTTTCATATTGGCTGAACTTTTCAGATGGTTTAATATAATTGGACAATATTTTCATTGACGACTTCATACCATTTGTCAATATTTTCATGGAAAACTTTATATCATTGGACGACCCCACATCCAATAGAAGTACGGTATTACTGATCACATTGTAGCTCGAGAATCCTCTAGCTGTAACTGGCCATTATGTGACTTTTTATATAAAAAGTCACATATGGCCAGTTACAGCTAGAGGATTTTCGAGCTAATCACATTGGTGCAAGAGAAACCCAAGGTTAATAAGTTGTCATGGACATTGGCACAAATGTTTTGTATGTGCAGATTAAATATTTTGCTTCAAATTGAACACTTAACTCAGTCCTGGCCAATCAAAATTCTTCTATTCAGACCAAAACCGAAATAATTAACCCTCTCCCTGCTGGATTATGCACACTCTCTGCTCTTTAGGGCATCTCTGGTTGCCTTCGGCAGGGAAAGTGTTAAATATTGATAACAAAAAAAGTTACTTTAATATATCCCTTTATTTTTGGGGACATGGAAGTAGAAATGTCACCTGATTTGAATGACAAAGACAAGCATTATGAATATAATCAACCAACATATTCTTGAAATACAATAAATTTTGTGGTATTGCTCAACTGTTGGTCCCTATGTTCTTTGCATACTGATGATCAACATTATATTATGTGTGAACTGAAACTCACCCACTTACAGGACACATTAAATATCATAATCATAATACATATTAATGTATATGTACAAGAAAAATAGTATTTTTTTTTACAATGTGCACTTCACATTCAAATCGAAAATAAAAATCATGAAATTGAGATGACAATTTCAAAGTCTGCAGAAAAACATTGTTTACATATATCGTTCCCTCTTTAAAAAGCCAGTATTGTATGTACCCGATGAAATACAATAGACACACGTAGCCATATCTTAAGATTCCTCTATCCGTCCCCGCTGACCTTGAGCTACTTTTTATAAACTTAGATTTTGGTCATCATGGAAGGCTAGAGGAACCTCAAGCTAATTAAACTTGTGCTATTTTTCACTAATTACATTTTAGTGCTAATTTCCACTTGCATTTTAGAAAACTAATACTAACACTAGAAAAGTATTTTTTTAGAAAACATAAAATTGTCCATACATAAATTACAAATGAAAAAAAAAAGGAGCTAAAAATGAACACATTTCATTTTAAGAATGACGGCTTTACGTTTCATTCAGTCTTATCTAGAAAGTTACCAGTAATGAGTGAACTATTGTTTTACAGCATCATAGGGGGAATCTTTCACCCATACGTAACACAGTTACTCATGAAAATGTATCACTAAATGTAAGCAACATCCACGATTCCTCCCAACCCTCCCCAAACCTAATCAACCAATGAATATGAAGCTGTGCAAATCATGTTTGTAGGTCAAATATCACTATTAAGTATACATCACTAAAGAGCATTTAATATGCTTCAGTCAAAACATTAAAAAAAAGATAAATATAAGAAAGTAATTAAACTTTCAATCTTTACAGGAAGTTCTTGCACACACACAGTCAGAGTCACACACACAAAGGATGCAGGTAAAACTGTTTACAGTTAGTTAGCATTAGCTATGCCAATATACAGATGTAAATTTTAAAACTAATCTTTTTGCTGTTTATTTCATGTATGTATTCAACATGAACATCCTACCGGGATATTAATAGTGAAAATTACACAAACTTAATTAAAATTATATCTTCTTTAGTAAGAGCAACACATCATGCATTAAAGATAAAATATTGGATACAAATATATTTAAAAAGCAACATTCCTAAATGAATTTTAGAAAATTGTGAGCATAAACTTTGGCATTGTAGCTCTAAGAAAACGAGAAAATAATAAACTTGGAAACAATGTATACATTTCCAATTTGAAATGTGCATCTGCAACACTATTTAAAGCATTGTCCTTCCAATACTATGTATAACATCACTGAACGCATTATCACTCACTAGATACAAGTAGACATGGACTATGAAATCTTTAAAGCAAACCTTTTTTAAAAAGTACATCGAAAATGTAAAATATCAATATTGAAATATTTAATGAATGAACAGGGTATTATACCCATAATAAAAATTGGCAAGTCATTGGCAGTGACTGAAATTAATTTCCTATCTGCTCAATAAGAGAATACGAGAAGGTAAAACCTGCCATTTTCACATACTTTGTATGGCATAGATTTACACATATAACCTGACAAATACGCAGAAACAATATCTATGATGGTTTGGTTATCAAGAAAGAATATGTGATGTAGCTGAATACAGTGACCCACCAGTGTTAATTAAATAATAATGCACGCATTTATATTGCACCAAATCCACGCTTAAAAGTGCTCGTAGCGCTACATTATTATCCTGGATAATGGATCAGTTAGATCGAGATTCGTCTAACCTTTAATGCTGACCATAAAGAGATTTTTTTCTATGGTCAGAGGGATGATCATACCCATATTAAAAGTCTGAAAGTCAGCATGGAAGGTTAGAGAAATCTCGAGCTATGGATCAGTGTACTCTCATACTCTTCCCTGGGGAGGACATACAACTCAGCGCTACAGATAGTGCATGGTTTTCTCCTGCCCTTAACTGACAAACCATGATATAATTGAAAGAATCTTGAAAGCGACGGAAAACCCCAATTAAAAAACTGTGCTAAGCTGGATCCTTTTAGGACCCATAAGACACATGAGCAACTTAGTGAGCATAAATAATATTAGCCAAGTTCAGATGGAAAAGAATAATTCACATGGTACATGTAGGATATGTAATTAAACATAATATCAATTAACAACAACCCCACTGGTGTAGTCCCAATTGATAATTTCAAATTTAGCCACACAGACAGTTTAGTTTTCTAGCAAGTTTCACACATTTTGATGATTACAAGCAAATGTGACATTATATTATAAACAGAAGGGAAATCTAAACATATACACGTTCAAAATACGATATGAGTTCAAAGGAATGTTATTATGTACACAGAGTAAAGAGAGTGAGAAAGACAGAAGTTTAGAACAGAGAGATAGAATACAAAAAGACCCAAAAGAAATGAAAACTATACAAATATATATGTACATACACAAACACACATCATCACAGACATACATTATTGAAATTATGAACAATAAATGGACACAAAAAAATAGTGACTTATCCAAGAAAATTCTGGAGAAGGGGTGCAGGTCTGGCCCTGATTTCTCGAAACAAACTTGAGTTTGAGATTTAGATCAGCTGAGATTTCTCCGACTCAGTGATGTTAATATGAGTAAAAACTCAAACCCAGCTGAGATTTTACTCAAGTTACAGCACCGAGTCAATGGGATAAATCTTACCGGAGTAAAATCTCAAACTCAAGTTTGTTTCGAGAAATTGGGGCCTGACCCCAAGATTACTAAACTTTGTGAGTGCAATTTCATGCTTAAGCTCAGATTTTATATGGGTCGTACTCAGAAAAGTTTTGTAATCTTGTGGTCCGATTCTACATCGTGATTGGCCTCATTATGGATCTTTAACCATGGTATCGCTGACATTAATTTCAGATGAATTTACAATTGATTTGTTATTGTACGTCACTGCAGGAATATTTCACCGAATTTCATTATCTTTTCAGCTGAAAATATCTAGGACACCTACTACTTAACCCCATAAATTTTGGTACGTAACAATCTAAATTATATCCAAATCACAGAATTCTACAACCAGGATTAAGCGTAAGGACTGACAGTACACATGCATGTGCTTATTAAGTAGTAGCATACCTGCTGAAGCTACTCAGATGCAAAGCTACACATCAGACCAATCATACGAGACAGTTTACATGATCTACAAATGACCATGTCTTGTCCAGATATAATTTTATTTATTTATTTTGGTAAATAATTAAAATCAAATAAAATGAAAACAATTTCAATAAAAAAATATATATATAACCTAGCATTCAATGCACATCTAATAATTCTGAAACCATGTTCCCAAAGCCTTTGTGTAGGAAAATTTGACTCCACAAATGCGTAACGATGAGTTAAAGAACACGCGACAACCCACAGTAGTGTCAGAACTGACAGTGATGGGCCTAACCTTGGGACAAAGCACGACACGTCGCACAGGACAGGTCCCGATGGAGATAGATAGTCACAACTTAATAAGTTACGTCCCAAGAATTAAGTAAATAACCAGAATTAAAACCTCCCAAAAATCTATTCATGGAAAGTGAGGTCGCCTCGTGGCAAGAGCCTTTACACTAAAATCAGGCAATAACAAAACAATAGGGTAAACAAATACATAACAAGAATGGCACATCCACACACAGATGATACTACAGCTATCCACAGATATAGTATTGCTTGTAGTGTTTGATGGACAGCATTAGGATTCTCAAAAATTTACCGGAATTCAGTTCCTGCTAAAATTCACATTCAATACAATTTTTAAAATAACTCTCTCAGAGATGAATAATTCCCCAATCAGTTACACCCAACACATTAAATGATCGGTAATAAAATGTCACAATTAACAGTTATTGAAAATATGGATATGCATATATTTTGAACTAAACCTTTCAAGGAAAGATGTCCATCGATGAAATTAATTTCCTGCTAAAAATCACATCCGATTTTATCAAATAATCGAATACTAGTACCTGAAAATTATAACCAATAATAACATTACAAATCTTCCTTGAAAATAACTTGATGACATTAGACCCCCCTGACCATGCGTTTGAACACTATCAGACCCTGTAACTGTAAGTGATCACGTGATAACATATACCCTGATAAAATCACAAACATTTATCAGAAACTATGATATAGCAATTTTAAATGTTTAAAAAAAGACTAGGTTTGCAAAATTAATGAAATCTATATGGAATAATTGAATGAAATAAAGAATGCAGGGTTGTTGTTTTTTTCCTGCTGATTTAGCAAATTTGCTGGAGGACCCATTTCCTGAGTGTCATGCGACTTTTATACCTGGGTCCCGAGTCCACCGAAATACTAGTGTATGAAAAAGAAAATGCAAAGCAATACTGATCACGATGACACACATCATCAATTTGAATGTTTTTTCTTAATAATAATAATTATTATTATTATTACTATTTAAAAAATTATTATTATTATTATTATTATTATTTATTTATTATTACTGTATTATTATTATCATTATGAATTACACGGTAGCTACCATATATGCAATTTTTCTTTTCTTCAAAAAGCCTTTAAAATACCACATATTGAACATTATCCAAGAATACTGTAATTCCAATACCCAATAATAATTGATAATTCTTCACATGGGAACAGGTTCTGTATAAGTACATGTTAACATACAATATGTGACCAGTTAAAGCAATACAGAGGCAAGGTGCAAATGATAGAAATTGTTAAATTTCTATTACAAGGCACTTTAAAATGCAAATTTAAAGCAGTAGATCTCTGAAATTCTATCGGCATAATAAAAAAAATCTTCTTAAAATCCAATACTTTTCCTGTGAAATTATAGCACTTTTAGTTCATTCATGTGAATAAAAAACAAAGATGTAATCATTGATTTAAAACCCATTAAAATACATATTAACGGTATTGGTAGAATTTAAAGGTGAACTACGTGCTATGTGCTAAACATGCCACAATCTGGTAGAGCATCTTTAATTCAAAACCATTCTTTAATCTCAAAATAAAATTAAATGTATGGTCGCTACTTTCTGAGTAATAATTCATTGTCTTGTGGAATGTCTGCAGTTCCATCAGAAGAGCATCACGGACACATTCCGAGTCATTCGAAACCCATTAAAAACGTTGCGCACCCTGAAACCCACATGCATGTCACCAGCAAACATTTAAAAATCAAAGTGACTAGTTTCGACAACTATCCATATCAAGAAATTTACCAGCCTCTTTTTTAACAGAATATTTGCACCTCAGGAATAAATATTGCATTCAACATCCACACTTCAGCAATCCATTCACAACTCATAAATATTACATTTACAACGTACGTCATTGTCCAGACTATGCATCAAGACACTACTTTGCATATGGTACAGCAGAGTTATCTTCTCTTTACAGAGGTATCTTCTCTTTATTGTGAACCGGATATTCCAGTTGTTTGAAAATATAGGACTTCAATATTTATGAAGAGAATCCGTGGCATTCATAGATATTGAGATAGGATCACTTTTCATAAGTAAATTTGGAAATCTGGAATGGTTTCACACACTCCGGCCGTTACAGAAACGTTAGAAATTTGTATCTTTTGAAAAACAAAATATATTTTCCGAATTCCACAAATATGACTAGGATCATAAAATACCCCTCCCCCCAAATGGATCCCAATATTTTGAAGCCAAATCTGCACAATTGCTTTATTGGACTTTTGCATATCGTGAAAGAATCGTCATCTTGTGCACAGATGCAACTGCACATATGCATGTCAAGTGACGACATACACACAATGCATCGCTAGCAGTGACATACCAACTCTTGGATATGCATTTGGCGACATACCCTACCACTCCATGTATGTCCTGTGATTTCTTGCCCTGCACACTTTCAACACGTAATCTCAACTCTCAATGCTAAAGCGTTAATATCGTTGATCCAGCTTTATACGCTTGGCGTAGGAGTCTGCGTAATGGCCGCCGATGCCTTGTGAATGCTGCCCTACGATGCCTCCCTCCGGGCTGGGCTCAGGAGCAGGTAGCAGGGAGCTGTAGCTTCTCTTCTGACCCACCGGCGTACTCTGAAACGACGAGAACTCGCGGTAAGCATTCTGTGCGCAGAAATATTGAATAGAACATTTTTCTTTATACACATGCATGACAATTGTGATTTCAGCAGAAAACAAGCTAATCTGGGAGCTCTGACTGCCACAAGCCACATCAAAGAGCAAATAAATTGAATATATCGACCCCTGGGAAAATAACTTGGCAAATTTCTGCTGCAAATGTTTGATTACAGAAAAAATAACATGTAATGGTACCAACACTGTATCTACTATCAAAACATTGTCACATCAACAATGGAACATCCCACCTACCAGGATGGCTTTCTGCTCTGTGGTTCCGGAATGTGTGGTGGAAGTTCCGCCCGGAGTCGGGAGAAGTCCGGAACCTCCCGTGTAGCTCATTGACGAGGGATTGCTACTAGACGTGTCCTGGAACAATGACAACATGCAAATTAACAAAGACTGCTGGTCGTAGGTCTGATGCCAACATTTCTGAGGATGGTGACAAAAAGAACTCTGCTTGATTTGTACAGACATGGCAACAGACAATTGTGACGTCAGCAGAAATCAAGCCCAGCGTCCGAGGACATGCCATGTCCAGTGCAAATAAATATTCTTCTTTTTTCTTTCTCTTTTTTTTTAAAGGCATAATATCACAGTTGATAGACATGTATAATGAACAAATGAATTTCGATCTGAGACTAATTACGCTTGATTTATCCACCCAAAAGTTGTTATTTACTGATGTACTTAGTCCCCAGAACTCGATAGTTATAAACATATTAATATTTTATATGAATAATGGGAACGTTCCGCTATTTATCTTGTCTTTGATGAATCAACTCATCTATGAAGGAATCTGCAAGTGAACATTAGAGTTATGTCCCCCTTGCATGGTATACCATATATATAATTAAGCATTCCCTGCAGACACATACGGACCATATTCAGGTTGTCTATCTTCGGGGTGCAGTGGGGATTTGTCAACCACACAGCGGTGGAAAGCTTTTTGAAAGTACAAACATGATTTTATGTATATCAAGTAAATGCACTTTGCAGATATAGCTAAGATCTAGTCCAAAACAACCATAAATATCTGTGATATTATGCCTTTAAATTGAGGTTTAGTAAATAAATCGAACACTGGACAAACACATCATCAGATTTCCGCGGATCACAGGAAGATTAGCACACAGATCTAAGTGGCTCCAGTGCACCTCTTACCTGGTAACTGTTGTAACTGCTGTACACACTGCTGTAGGTGTTGCCGTAATTGCTGTTGCTGTAATTGTTGGTGTTGTAGGCGCTGCTGTTGTAGGTGCTGCTGTTGTTGTTGTAGGTGCTGCTGTTGTTGTTGTAGGTGCTGTTGTTGTTGTAGGTGCTGTTGTTGTTGTTGTAGGTGCTGTAAGCCTCGTTGTTGGTGGCGGTGCTGATCTGGCCGCTGTATTTCTGAATACGAGACACATTTTAAAATAATAATTCCATATTATCAAATTAGGTAATGAATAAATGCAACATTATTGGTCATGTGAGCCAGGATTCAATTGTGATGAATGAAAAACAAATTGGGTTGATTATAATAAATAAAAACACTCAACACTTTGGTGAAAAATGAATATTTTTTCTGTAATGAGCTGGGAATCAGTTATGATGATGTCATTCACGTCATAGTGGAAGCTACGCTATTATTCATGTCATAGTGGTAGATACATCAGATTAAACTAAATGGTTTCTTGTCCTATTTGCAGTTAGATTACCTTAGATTGTTATTACAAGTACCATACATTTTTATTTGGCAAACTTCCAAAAATAGTTCTTTTATGGGCGTGATCCAAGAACATTTTATTCATTGAAATCTCATAAGAAAATATTTTTATTCCTGTCTGTCAATCAGATTGCAGGTATTCAAAGCAAATTTATTCACTATATTGATCAATTTATATGCTTTATATATATATATGGATGCAGGAATATTTTACCAATATGTTAACAATTTATCACAAATTTGATACTTAAACGAACAAGCATTTAAACGTTATTTTATTATGATGGTAGCACATGTTTTTCAACCAGTGATTAATTAGCTATCGAAATCTACTCACGTCACTTGTGTACTGCTGTTCAGTGTATGCCTGCTGATAGTTCTCAGGTACATCCTGCACAAAGCATCATATCAAACAGTAAACACCTTGTTCAAATGTCCATGCTATCATTTCTCGAAGCTCTCATATCCAATACAAGACCATAACGCTCTCATAAGTGCCCGATCGCCATGTCTTTTCATAGCCCCAATTCATTGATCAAGCTCAGTAAACATTAATAATTATTATTTTAATTATTTTAAATATTGTAACAAAATATTGCCACTCACCCAGCACCCAGAGTCGTCGTAAGCGGGTCCGCCCCACCCGGTCCTGTCGCCCGCGTACGACTGCTGCGAGTACCCCTGGTTGTCATAATACCCTGCATCACCACCACCAACACCACCGCTGTTGTTATAATTATAATTATACGCCGTATTCGACACCGGTGGCTCTCCTAGCAGCGACGCCTTCCCGCCTCCCGAATCCGAGACCCCGTAGCCGGACGCCCCGCCCTGCTGCCCGCCTGAATCCTGGGGGGTGTTGTAGCTGCTGCTCGTGGAGGTGGAATTGCCTGTGGAGTAGCTCTGGGGGGTCTGTTCCGCCATGCTGCTGCCCATCAGGGAGGCGGGTCCGTTCCGCGGGGTGTTCTGATGCTGATGCTTAGATTCCTTATCGTCGAGTTCCGCTTGCTTGCTCTGCATGGACAGCATCACTTGGCCGAGACTCATCAGTAAGTTCAGGTTCAGGTTCACACGTTCTGCAGGTTCTGTTGGTAGAATGCCCCGGACTTCGGATCCACGTCGGTCGGGGTGGACATCAGCGGTTTGGGGTCGGTGGAGTCCGCGTCGCCCTGGGGGAGGGTGGAGTCGGAGCTGCTGGGGGGTGCCGGGGTGCCGGATGACGGCGTGCTCATGGTGTTCAGCTGCTGTGTCAGGTTCTGTGTCAACATGTTGGCACGTGCCGTCAGCGGGTCGCCGAGTAGGGAGGGTTTAACGTCGGGTGTGACTTCCTAGAAAATCAGAAAATACAAAACATCAGAAAAAAACATGATGGCTATATTTATGAAAAGTAGCAACTCATTCCAAATCAATATCCTTTTAATAATATTTTATTAATATTAATCTTTTATTTTAAATTAAGGTTTAGGCTGCTTTCTTGATTCTAAATATTGCTGGACAAAACACTGACATATATACAATAATCACACTCACCCGTAATACTTCTTTTTGCTGTCCTAATTGGTTGAGCTGCTTTGATAGTGGACCAGTGAACTAAAAAATAAAAACGCAGAAAAATCCATCATCAATATTCATTTGCATCGCTTTAAATCTTTTCATTCATACTGTGGCACGTTGGCACCAGCAGTGGCAGTGACACAGTTTAAAGACACTGACCTGCTGTGGTTGTTGAACCTGCATCTGTAGTGATATGAAGATGAGAAGTCCTAGCTGCATGTTGGGGTTCATGATTGGACTGATTGGAGGGAACGGTGCTGGTCCTAGTAAGCCTGTGGACAGATGGACGGTGCTCACATGTAGTGGTCAGGTGTAAATAGTGGTCACGCAAACATTGTGGTCACATGTTTACTTGTAGCTTCAACCTTTGAATTTCTTAGTGAGTGAGTGAATATGGAGTTTAACATTGCTGCGGGAATCTTTCACCCATTTGCGACCATTGAATTTCTTAGATTTAACAACATAAAAATCGTGGAATTCCGAGAAATTCTCATCTCTCTTCATGATTAATCTTTAATAATTAACTTCAATCTCACAATGGCAGATGTAAACAAAAACATTTTTAATTCACCTTCATTTGTTTTTATAAGTGAGTGAGATTGTTTTACATCACAGCGGGAATCTTTCACACATATGCATAAAAAAAAAACACAGGATAAAAATAGAAGACTGATTATGCGATAATTGCACTCACCTGGCTTAGTATTGCGTGAGAGAACCGAGTTGATGTAAGTTTGGTGTAGAGCTTGAAGCGATTTCATGAATGTAGAGATCACTGCAAATAAGACAATAGAAATACTTAGCGACACATCGCTTACAGTACTACGATTAGAATTACATAGAGAGTAGCAGTGTCAGTGAGTGAGTGAATTATTGTCAGAGAGGGAATCTTTCACCATACACAATTAGTAACAATTTCTAGCAGATTAAATGTAATGTTTTATTAAAATAATTTGTAATGCTTTCAACAGGCATGGCAACAGACAATTGTGATTTCAGCGGAATAAAATGAATGAATTAATTAATTGTTTATTAACGTGTTACGCATGTAGTTACATATTAAAATTGCATATGGAGGTAAAACATATATAAAATGGACATGCAAGGCCTCATTAGGCCGATGAGACACCACGACCCAAACCAGATCCAGGGTAAATAAATCAACCTACGGACAAATAAACTAGCATATTTCTGCAGAAAATTGCCGATTCTGTTTCAATAATAATTAGATATTGATCCATGCAATTTGTCCCCGACATTAAGAAACTTTCTGAGTATGCATGCTCAAATTTTATGTGGGGATTCGTGAACAAAACCACGAGTTGAGCATGAGCGCACACAAAAAGACTTTCATAATCTTGCAGCCAGTCAAATGAAATCTGTTTAACCCTCCCCCTGCTGGATTTGGCACAGGCATCTCTGGTTGCCTACAGCAGTGAGAGGGTTAATTGTGCGCAGGGTGTGTGAGGGTACTAACAGGTAGGAAACTGTGTAGTGAGGCCCTTCACCAGAGGACTGTTGAGGAGGGCAGGGCTGACAAACAGAGGGTCGGGCAACAGGCTGCTCTTGCAGCTCGGCTCCAACTTCTTGTCCTGTCAGCGAAAAACAGACATCGAGACATGATCAGATTACAGTACTGTGAAAGGAAATTCTACACC
>JAUTBZ010140040.1:0-12922 GCA_032361785.1 Lepetodrilus galriftensis | reverse complement strand
AATCAGCTGTGCTGGAAGGCGACTGTCAAAGCATTTAAATACACACACACACACTCGTACGATCTTTAACACTTTTCGAGAATAGGCCCTCCTGAGCGTCAGTTTCGTATTTGATTTTGCTGATATATTTTTATTACTAAAGTTCATGATATACATATAATGCAAACACTATGATTAGTTATTTAGACAATAGGACACCATATTTACTATGGAAAATGCACATTAATGCATTTGCAAGCAATATAGAATCTGCAAGGAATAACACTCGTACGCTTAGTATCGACATTGCGATCTGAGAATGTTCGCTGTTTATTTAGAGATGTTTGAGTTTCGTTTAAGGGAAATGTAATTAAATGCAACTTCTTTTAATCTTTCCCCACACCTGAGGCTCTCTAATGACCTCACCCCGGATATAAACGACAGGTCACGCCGGCATTAAGACGATACTGCATGCTATTTTCCACACAACTAGTTCTAATTGATCGGCAACACGCAGACTGTTCTAGGTCACACGTAGTATTGCGGAAAATGAAGAAATATTCCAAATATATCTCGGTCTTTGGTCACGTCTGTACCCCGAGCGCGGGTCAGATGACAAGAAGAACTAACAGGTGTAGTTCTCGTTACGTGAAATCGCGAGATTTGAAGGGGAGACAAAAAAATTATACTCTGGAGATCATGGCTGGGAAGCACGTGACCTCGGTCTATACAATGGCGCGTGTTATATACAAGAGCAGAGGAAAGCTAGAAGGTCTTGTCAGTATTATTTCTGATCTACGTGATGTGGGACGAGATTCTCGCCGTATCCAGAGAAGTGGGGAGCAGATTGAAGACAAACGAGCGAGAAATGTACCACCTGCTTGCAATAGAGACTGACGAGAGAGAGCAATGAATTAAAGTCAATGTCAAGCATTTTGGCCGAATTTTTGGAATGTTTTTTCTTTTCAACCACAAATAACACAAACCAGTTATATTATACTAGGGTTATCCATCTATAATTTTATCCACACGACATATACTTATCTTACTATGATATTAAAAACATTGAAGCATGGATTCAGTTGTAGTCTGATAATGTCCAGGACGGTACCAGGACGGTTTAGAGGAACATCGTTAACTTGCATAGCTCTACATTTCTATGAATTTCCATAAAACTATATGGGAACTAAATTATTAAATGTATTTCATTGTACAGAAATATTTAACTGTTTTTCTTAGTGTTGCTAGAATTTCTTATTGTTGCTAGAATTTCTACTTTGAGATTTGAGTATGGCAGAAATTCTGCTCTTATACCTATTCCGGATACTAGTAGATATCTTTAATCTAAAATCTATAAAATTCTTGCCATACTAGAAATGAGTTTAAGTATCTGCATCGTTATCAGCCTAATTTAAAAGCACACACCCACAGTTTCTTGACACATTTCATGGTTAAACGTAGTTTACCTGCTGCACATATCTAAGTTTGATTTATCTACCCAAGTATTTTGTACAACGAGCTACATTATTTTACCATTAAATATGCCAACAAACTTTGATATTACGCCTTTAGGCACATATATACATAGTCAATGTTTCAGAACATTACAATTGTAAAGAATCGCAATCAGGTGTAACCACACAGTATGCACGAATACACAGTACAATAATTTTAACGTTTACCTGCCAATAAACGTCAGGATGATGACGTTAGCAACAGCTTTCTTGACGTACATTACCAAACATAGCTGAACACTTGATACGTGTAATATTCCTTTTACTGCCGTAAATGTAATTTAATCATGAGCGCAATTTATCGCTACTCAGAGACAAACTACTCTCGCTAATTTCAATGTTAATTAAAACTATATTTAGTTATTGTGTACGCAGTATCACTTCATAATAATACTTTGTTTCACTATATTTTGTTTACCAGTGTTCTTGGGAGAGAGATTGAATTACAAACAGTATAGTCTTTGTGTCATAGTCTGTGTGTCAGTATGTCCTCCCAAAGTAAACAGGTAGTAAAAGTCAATTCAATACAGAATATATTAAATTCAGCACCCTCGGCGAAACTTACAACCAAGTCGCAACAATTCAGTATTATAAAATGGAAATATAATTCTACATCATATAACGTCTACCATCCGTAAGTTCCATATTAAATTCAACATGGCGACGAAGTTCACGCTTGAGAACTGTTTCGTCTTATCGGCAATTCATACACTCAGACCACGATGCATAATTTATGCACCTTGATACGATAGTTTGCGAACATCGCTACAAATCATTTCCCCGGTGAATTCAACCACGTCGACTGCGGCAGGGTTGTGTATTTATTCCGCCTCATTTCCATTTACTTGAGTTAAAATTTCATATAGGGTGGTAAATCGCATTCTCTTGACCACGGTCGACAAGCTGGGACAAAAGGCATTATTTATGTAACATTCTCAAGATCTCGTTCATACTTTAGATAGATTGATCTTTCATGCAGATGTGTTGGGGGATTTGGAGCCTTTCAATTTGTGTAGATGCATTGATGATAAATCAGCAGCGGATTTGGTCACTCTTACAATAGTACGAAAGTGCATCCTGATTCCAAATCTTGATAATATAATTTCCTTGGAAAAAATACTCAATCAATAATGGAAGAATAACGTAAGAATGAACCGTATATATATATATAATAAACCATTTCTTTCTCTTTCTGGATAATATAAAATGTATAGATATGTCTTTGATTATGGGATGTCGAAATCAAGAAATGTGTAATTTCCAGGAGTACGTGAATTTAACATAGATGCTTTAATAGACAGTATATACATGTAGATACTGTAACAGTATTAATGGGTAGGAAGACAACCGTGCTATATGCTATATGCCTCATTGTTGTAGCACGTATACAGGTGACACTGTTTATGCTGATTCACTGGTTTGTGCTAGCATCTTTGTGTTTGTACTGTCCAGAGCTGGTAAGTAGGTTATATGTACCTGGGCCTTCTGGTCTGTGTGGGTCACTGAGTGTGATATTTGCAAACACTTTCATGCAAGCATGTTCTCCAGTGAATAAGAGAAACGCACGTTACGGCGTCAACTCAAACACTATTGTAATGTTTTATAGGTTATCTGCACTCCACTATAGCTAATTCTTTAGAATTGTTTTAGGATTTCCTTTTTCTTTCTAATTTAACTGCAAGCCACCGTCCGTCACTTTACTTGCCTTGATGACGTCACGTCACGTGCATGTTCAATTACGAACCAATATCTTCATCGATATCAACGTAAACTACCTCCAAAAGGTTTTGTTTGCTATGCATCTTTTACTGTATTGTTGAAGGCATTAAATCGCGACACGTTATCGAGGTTTCGTGCTTATTGCATCCAAACCAGTTTGGAATCTGATTTTCCTGAACCTCCATAAGTCATTTCTTTCAGACTGCTATTCCAAGAACGAGAGTCAACAGAAGCTAAATAATAGGCTACTTGCTGCCGTGAATTGTTCTGGATTGTGCCTATTGTATTTCACGACGAGCGAATGTTCATGTTACAGTCCGCTATGGATAGACGCATGCTAGTTCGTAAGAAAACATAATGGAAGTTTCGAAAATTCAATATTCTTTTGCTTTGGGAAATGATATGTTTTCCAACTAAATAATTGACTCTTTGAGTGTATTCAAACACCACGGAGAAAAGAAGTCTGGTTCGAAAGATAGTTTCAGAAATACGAACACTTTATGATCGATCATATTGTTTGGTACTTGTGGACATGGATTACGTGAAGAAGAGCAGTATCTTGCATTGAAATGCATACAAAGTGTATCTAACCTGGTTGTTATTTGGAGTTTAACTTGGATTAGAATACGATTTGGGATTCGGTCGATACCAGTTAACCATTTAAACATCTTATGATTGCAAAAATATCTTAGAAAAAAAAAGTCAAACCATCGTTCGATAGATTTAAATATCATTGTCTCTTCTACAATCAATTGGAAAACCTTCTTATTTTTGTAGAATGAAGTGCGAGCTAATTTCTCTCATATAAAGTTATTTAAAACTAATTTTGAAAATACACGTGCCGTAATCGTAAAGCCAATACATTCACAGATATCGATAATGTAATCGATAAAATAATAAATTTTAATTTTCAATGCAAACTATTCATTCTATTGACCATCAGTTTTGTACCTCCAAAAATATTTTGAAGGCTCCAAATATTTATGATAATATTAACAAAATAAAATAGTATTTTTGTAAAAGTAATTTCGTGATTTGCTTGCACGCACAAGGAAGGATGGAGCGGAGAGAGAGATTGAGAGTGAGAGAGAGAGCGAGAAAGGAAGGAAGGAAGGGTGTGGCGGGTTGAGGAATATGCCAATCGACTTTTGACCTTGTTATACCCTACAACAATCTGACGTGTTCTATTATATCTTCTATATCTACACGGAAGATATCACCCGTGTACGTTTAAGTACAGATACACACAACTGAGAAACGAAGTACTTGCAGCTGGGCGCTGTTCTTCTATTAAGGGCATAACACGACGAGCTTCTTGAAGTAAAACAGCCCCTAGTTTTTGTGGGAACTATTTCACTAAAGATGTAGTATAGCGAATTCCTTTATGTTTCGCTCTCTAATATGCAATCCAAATATCGAAAACAAACAAATAATGTCCCGAGGTGTTGCCAGTAGCCATCGGCATACACTTGCTTTAATCGAAGGTAAACAGTCGATCCTAGACGCACTGCTTGTACAAATTATCTTGTATCCGTAGAAGCGAGAGTACGGGCATAGGCGTTCGACAAGGAACCGTCGACATTCCTCCTCTTTTCATTACATGTACAGAATGTTATTTCTGATGATTTACACCATTGAAAAGAAACATATAGCAGGTGCTGAGACTGCTAGCAAGGTTTAAAGGTCAATTAGACAGAACTTATTGCTTACCACACAGACTAGTTCTTCCCCAGACCATCGCCAATTTATAATTATCATTTCGAATTTAAATAAGATATTTCGGAATTTCAATATCCCGAGGCGGTATGTTCAATCTCCCATGTCCAGCGAGAGAATAACACAAGAACTGCATTTTGTCGAAAGAATATTGACTATGTAAGCCACAGTTAATGGGATTTCCCGTCTCTGATGAGCTAATATTTATCCAGATCCTAAGCAATCTAGGTAAGGATACAAAAGCGCGAGCTAATAAAATCAAATATTTGCACTGTTTACCATTAGGCTAGAGTATGGGTATGTTTCTGTGATTCTTCTGGCGCGCACCTGGGGTAGGAAATAATATTATCTTTGTATAAGCTGCGAGGGGATCCTAGTCTGACATAGAGATCGCCAGCCAGGGTAGTGGCAGTTGGTATAGACGGTAATACAAAGCCACATTGTAGTCTTCCAATGGGATGGTGAGATTGCCTGGTGCCCGGATATGGATAGATTGTCAGGAACATACTCTGATGTACTTCAAGACTCCTTATTTGGAAGCAATACACTCAGAACTTAGGAAATAACATACATAATGTCTGTCTATGGTATACTAGTATTGAAATAGAAATGACAAAGCGTTAAATATTTTGCAAAGTCATACTCGTAGGACTTTAACTAGGATATTTCTAATCTAACGAAAATAAATATATTTATGTATGTGGGAATCCATTAAACATGAAGAATATAATATATAGTTTAAAACAAATTCCATACATTCCCAATCAATAGAATTCCAATAATTTCAATAACTTCTAAAAAGTATCGAACCTGTAAATGATAATATGAAAATAAAGTTAGCTAATATAGATAATGTATATTTTCTTGGAAATATATTAGTTAAACAAGTTTAATTAAATTTCATGAACAAAAATAGAGTGAAAACATGACATATGGAATCGTTTCTACAATTTTCCCAGCCAAGACGTCGGGTGCGTGGTCAGCTCATTTCCAAGTTCCGGTGTGCATGGGTTGTTCCGGCCCCCTCACTTCAAAAGAGGCAAGACAATGAGCTATAATCACATTATCACGGAACGAAATATAATGAAAATAGTAATGACCCCCAACGAGCTTAATTTCCAACTCGACAATGACAACGGGGGTGGGATGGGGTTTTCTTTGTGAGCAGCGCAATGGTAGCAATTGAGAACGTCTCGTGTGATTTAGATATTGCAACTGTCATCGATAGGTTCCAAATGTTACCCTGTAACTTTCTCAACCACCAACACCAGAGATCGCTGTCGGAGGTCACGTGGGTACCCAGTACGTCACGTGTTGTCAACACGTGCTGCACGAGCATGGGATTATGGGAAATTGATCTCCAGTAGAAATTGTATCAAACTTTCAGACATTTTATTGTATCCGTGGTTGGTCTGAAAGTGTTCTAATTCGGTCCAATTACATACTTTGGTATTTTGAACTATTGTCTAACTTTGACCGATTAACCATACAAACACACTAAAAATGTTTTACGATGCACGAACAATGTTATTCTTATTTCAAGATTATTCTTAGATTTCATATATTGCGGTGTCCTATTTGAGTTATCCGGCAAAAATTGTATATTTGAGATAAAGGCGTAAACAATTGTTAATACATACAATACAATGTGTAATAATTAGTAATTATGAGCATTAGCCTCCCAGACGACACCCTCCACTCAAAAAGGGAGAAGTTGTCACTTGTGTCAAAGGTTATCATTTAATTAATGTTTTATCGTTTGTAGAACCAAGTTAATATTTTTGGACGATTCTGATGAACACATATAAACGTAGTGCAGAAACATATATATGCGTGATCATGATATAACTACACATAACACATACACACACACATACACACACACATACACAAACACATAAACACACACATACAAACACATACACACACAAATACAAACACATACACACACATACACACATACATACACACATACATACACACACATGCACACACACATACACACGCATATACACACACATACACACATACACATACACACACAAATACGCACACACATACACACACATAAACACACACATACAAACACATACACAGACACACACATATACACACATACACACACATACACACACATACACAATCATACATACACACACATACACACACATACACAGACGTACATACACATACATACACACAAATAAACACATATATACACACATATACACACACACACATACATTCACATATATACACACACATACACACACATAAATACACACACATACACACACACACACATACACAAACATACACACACACATACACACACATATACACACATATACACACACATACATATACATATACACACACAAACACATACACACACATACAAATACACTCACATACACACATATACACACACACACACACACATATTACACACACACACGCACACACACACACACACACACACACACACACACACACACACTAAATGAACATTAGAATCAGAAGTGACTAGATGATGACTCCACTCACGAATATTGACGCAGCATTGATCAGTGTTATCTGCTGTATACTTAAATTTCATTAACGTAACTCACAGAGCCAACTATTTTAATTCAAACAAATCCCATGCTGACTACCGACTAGAAAATATTCTGTTATAGTCTCTAAGATATATTTGCAATGTTCACAAGACACTGCTAAACCGCGCTTAGAGAAGTTCCTAAAAGCGATGCTCTAAGCTTCTATAATGTCGAAGCAAAGCAAATATTTGATGATGTGATTTCTCAACAGAAGAGGTTGGTTGGTCGTCTGTCCCTCATCTCAACACAAAAGCTGTCCATTCATTGCCTGTCATCCGCCCTAATCACTTTTATACACTTAGTCAGAAAACCCAGCTTAGGACAACGAATAGAAAGAAGCAGCATTCTGGCTAATTGACCTTTCTATGATTGATAAAAATGTAGGACTATAAACGACATATTTCAAAAGCGGAATCGGATTCAGTCGGGACGGTTTGGTAGAGCGGCCTGGAGATGTTATTAAATCTTGACTCCGTGAAAAATAAAAATCATTTAATGCCTTGGAGTTGTGACAGTCTTAGTTCCTAAGGCAGGGATCTTCTTAAAGGATTTCGATGTAATTTGCAAAAGCTTTGCCAATGAACTAGAAGCCCTTTCCTGTTTTCACCGTCTGTAAATACTGAACAATCAATAGAATATAAACAATATTGAGAAAATTGTCTGCATACTGGCAATTCTTCATCGCTATAGATTTTTATTTCTGTTTAACGTTCTCTCTTGAAGTAAGTGTATTGACAATGGTTAACTTCTACCATACGAACTGATGAAGACTCTGACGTTCATCGATATCCATGTTAGGACTTTATTATTTATGTTCTATCCATCTACAATATAACTAATTTATACATAAATAATTACTTCAATATTTAATATTGATTGTCTGTTCTTTATTTTTTTCCATTTCATAATTTTCTCAAGTTAATAAGCGAAAAATCTAAAGATACGGGCCGTTTATATGACAATGTATATGAACATCTGTATGTTCATATTTAGTCGCGTGCTGACTGTGATAGTTAATCTTTCACTATGAGGGAGTAATCATTATGCGACTAATGACACGGTCGAAGACAAGCCCAGTAATGTTGATATCACCCTGTCTAATCACGACGATATCGATAATGACCATGGCGCTTGAAATCCAGATATCTGCCGCTTCCCCCTAAATTGATATAAACAGCTCCCCTGTGACTTTGCTATCCTGCCAAATCAATCCGCGGCAAATTACATGCCCGGTTGCCTTTGAGTAAAATATGCTTCATGAAGGCAACTCGCAGGGAGCGATCATTGGTTCGAAATGAATTTGCCTGCTTGACTTAACGTGGCCGCAGATCTAAAAATTGACATTAATTGAATATTTATGAATTTCACGCGACACAATCCCCGCATTAAATTACATAGAAAATACGGGTGATATGTAACAAGAAGGAAGAAAATAATCAGTTTTGTACAGAAAACTAAGAGAAATGTTATCGACTTGTAATTAATTTCAGTTATGTTTCCAATCCTGAATTTATCCAGATGGTTAAAGGTTTATTGCAACACGCGTACATGGAAATGGCAAGTTTCACGAAATTAGCGCTATTTTACGAAAGACCCTCGCTACTGATAATATATCTGATTATGATTGAACACATTGTAGTTTAATATAAATTGAATTTTAACGGACATTAAAATAATTAACTTGCAATCACTCTTGCCTATTTCATTAGTTCATGTTGATTTCAGTTATTAACTTTAGAAATATATATTTTGAAAGGTGATGTCCGAGAGTACACATTTTCGCGGCTTAAAGTTATACATGTATATCTACTGTATAGACTACTGGTTCTCAGTTGCATATGCTACGGCTAAACATATATTACAGCTGTGCAAGCTATATTTATATATAATGCAACTATATATGTTACAGACTTACATGTAAAATTCGGTGGAAATTACTCATCGATCTGTTACAGATGCAATCAGTATTTTAAATCATGTTCGTGTACATTTTGTTGATCTAAACATCCATTCTACCTTATTTAAACTAAATGTCACCAGGAGAAATGAGCTGAATCATTATAAGTGTCCTATTAAATTGCGTGTCTTAGCTTTTGAACTTTCCAATTTCACAGCAAACGCGGAAGCAATAGGTTAAACAAACATGTTTGTACTAAGAAAGGTAAATATTTGTCATATGTTTTTTCTATTGGTCATACGGTGTGTCAAAATAGTCTTCCGACCACTTATATTTTTTTCTATCCAATTTCTTCTTATTAGCTTCAATTATTACCGAACACCCACAGGACAAGAAACATTGATTTCCAATTATCGGCCTAAAGGAAACATCGCTAAATAGCCGCCTCTTAGTAGCGACTACGGCAAGGGGCTAAGGTCCACAGTCCAAAATTCATTTGATGTGTCTAAAAGTGGGACCGGATTTTAACTGGAATTCGGCTCATTATGCGAGAGGGGCTCGTAAAGACTGGTAAACCATAACACCGCAGACATACGTTGCCTTTTACGACTGCCAACGTTAAAAGAGAAAATTGATTTGCGTTCAAGATGTGGCGTCTATTCACTGGTGGTTTTGTTCCCGAATTTCACCCTATTCTTTACAAACCCCGTGCGTTAACTGTAAAGGGATAATTTTCGCTCGGTTTATTCATATTTATGACATTATTTTCTCCATGTGTCACTGACAATTTCTTCAATTTAATCGAAATCGGATACAAGCATGCGTACACTGATCTAAGGTCACACACGTGCTAGACTAATCGCTTCATAATGACTTTTGTAAGTGACTTGCACCAAAAGAAGGCGTCCCGCTTCAAATGGGTCTAGTTATAGTATAATATGCCTGTATAGTAGATCTAGAAACTCGCTGGAGCGTGAAGAAAGAAATCTAGACTCTGACGACATGCTCATATCAGTATTCCACCCTCCACCCTTCCTTTCTTTATTACCACAGACGTAGAAGTTCTCCATTATGCTCACGAATGAAATCAAATTGTCATAACGAATATGACTTTGCCGATATCCATTCCAATGACAGGAACATTACTCACTATGAATGTCTCAACAGAATATGACGCCATTTTTTAATAATATATATATTTATTGGCAACTATATAACATTTTATTACACTACGGTATTCTATTACGATAAACGTGGCACCGTGAATAGATCAGAACTTTTTAAAACCATCTGACAAATGAACATTTGTTGCATATATAAATGTATTCTTCAAATTCTACTTTGGGAGTTCATATTTTCATATTTTATATTCAATATACATAGTATCACCGTATATCCTGTATGTCCTGTATTACATATTATTGTATTAAAAATAGTCGTGCAAAATTGTTTTTATCAATTGCCGCTTATACTTATTGCTATTTTCTAATTTCTAAAAGTTCTTCAAAAAGCCTACAAAAAGCGGTATCCAATGAACTTGCACATTAGCACTAATTACAATTCTAAATGTAGACGACCAATACATTTATTCTAAATATAGACTATTAACTTGGTCAAGCAGAATATATCGTACAGTACTATTATGCGTTATACACTAATACTGTTATATGTGGACACAACGCTGACGTGTTGACTGTATCTTTTTCTTTCACACGCATATTACTATTTACATTTGGTAATTAAATAGTCTTTCTTCCTATTGAAAGTATTAATTCGCAACTCCATAATCCGGCAATCTTTTTTTCAAAGCTTATCCCCTATACATTATTCCACACACAATTCCCTTTGATGAAAAGCATCCGGTCAATTGCTCCTCCCACAATGCAACGGGCTCGAAATCCCGGTCTAGATACAGCTATCCCCAACCTTTGTTATGTCCCCTTTAATCTATATAATAAGATTCCCCACACCCGAGGATAATGCAAAACAGACGGCGCGAGTTCACCAGGTGCGAAGTTTGTTCCGGGAGAGATGAAGTCAGATCGCAACAGAGAAGTCTTTGGGGTCAGAAGTGACGAACAGTATTTGCACACACTGCCAGTGCAAATTTTCTGTCGCTTGATTGACAGACCCATAAGGTCAACCCATGCTATGTACATCATCTTTCACACCAGCGTTAGAAATAGTCGGTAACGGTATAAGAAAACAGAAGAATGAAAGGTATTTGAGTTGGATGATAACGGCTCGCTACAGGCTTAGCAAAGAAAAACGTCTTGTTTCTGCAGAACGTGTTCAAGGTTCTGATCATTGGTCTGTAGAAGTTAAAGTTGTTTTGACGTTATTTGACCATAAACTACTTGTCCGTCGTGACCACACTTTAAACCATTGGATTCACCACGACCTGGTCCTTCCACATTTCGATTTGACCAGTGTCGCCACTTTCAGAATGCCAAAGAAAACTCTTCCTGGCCAATGGACAACATACTCTTGTCTAGAGAGGCCTGTGACCAGAACCCATTTGCCAAGATGTTCCTTTGTCAATGTCTTTGAGCTTTTTGAAGAACCTCTAACAATGCTTGGAAATAATCGGTTGATTGTTTAGATTAAATTTGACACGGGTGTAGGGTGTTGACACCTTGGACTCTCAGATCCAAGGACATGACTGTAGATTTACTTTGGTGCAGGAATTTTCTATGACTTTTCCTGCTATCAGAACAGTTTCAATCGTTTGATGTATAGAACACAAAATGGTGAAATGACATTGTATTAAAATACAATAATACAAGTAATACCAATATTTACAAGACATTGCCATATGACATCCCCTTCAAAGCTCAATGAGACTGCTCAGTATATTTTATAACTACACATTTTCTGATAATGTTTAGGTAGGAAAAACATGAAATCAAATTAGATTGTCCGTGTATATCAAGTAGATGTAGACGAGTATCTATCCCAATATTTTCAAGCACTTTAAACTACAGCAATTATTATTTACCCAGCAGAACTGTTAGTATAGTGAATACAATAATGTTATTCGGACATACTATCACATTATTACTATAAATACATTGCATGTGCAAATGTGTGTATATTTCTTTTCTATTTTCATCCTTTCTCTCTTTCTAAGTGTTTGTCTGTATCTGTCTGTCTGTCAGTCTGTCTGTCTATCTGTCTCCATCTCTCTGTCTCTCTCTCTCTCTCTCTTTCTACCTCTCTATCTCCCTCTTCCACGCTGTCCCTCGTTGCCCATGCAAATAACAAAATTATTTGTCTTATAATACTATTTTATTAAAAGAATTGTCAAAAGTACTTGGCATATTTGTGTATATATAATTATGTATATGTGTGTGTATTTATGTATTTCTTTCGATTTCCCTGCCTGTCTGTCTGTCTCCCTCTCTCTTTCTCTCTCTCTCGCTCCCCTCTCTCTCTCTCTCGCTCTCTCTCTCTCTCTCTCTCTCTCTCTCTCTCTCTCTCTCTCTCTCTCTCTCTCTCTC
>JAUTBZ010140029.1:0-12923 GCA_032361785.1 Lepetodrilus galriftensis | reverse complement strand
TGACCTTGGTCCCCCATACCCTTGCCCCCCCCCCCCCCCCCCCCCCCAAAAAAAAGAGAAAGAATAAAAATATTAATTTATAAAAAAGGAAGAAGAAGAATAAAAATATTAATTTATAAAAAAGGAAGAATAAAAATATTAATTTATAAAAAAGGAAGAAGAAGAATAAAAATATTAATTTATTGAGGGGGGAAGCAAGATAAAATTTATGTGTTTTTTCTTTGGTCGTGTTCTGGTCAGTATTGTACTACTGACCCTGCCAAATACTCAGATCTGTGCGCTGATTGATATCTCGATCTATACACTCACTGTGACCATTAATTACTTTGTCACATGGTCTCGCACCAAAACATGATTTGAAAAAAAAAATGGAACGCTAACAAAGAAGTCTTGAAAGTATGTCTGGACGTAACACGTCTGATGGACGATGTTAACGCAATTTGCAGTATCAATTTGTAACGAGTTGACGTTCTCACGACAAGATGCCGAGGGAATCATCAACAGGGAATATACAGACAATTCTCAACATGTATTGGCTTGTTGATACAACGCTGGGGTCAATATCTGGGCTTTGACATTTGAAAATCTAATACTTGGCAGGTATGGTTTTATTCACCATCAATTAAGAAATGTCTACCATGTAACCCAATTATTCAGTCTGGACTGGACAGATTTGGATGCTACCATATTTTCCAGAAATTGGGAGACCTTTTGTTTAAGGTCTGTTTCATGTTGGGTAATTGTCATGGTAAGTTGATCAATATCCCACTTTGAACTAACTCAAGTCACGTAGTGTTCAGTTTTAAAGTTCACTCGGTTCAGACGTGTCTGCAGCCTGCCTCGTCTGTTATTACGGAACATCACGGAAACCAGAACTCATGTCAGAAACCTCCAACTGTTTTGTGTTAAATCGGTAATATTTGTAATATAAATGCCATACGCGAAACGTTTTGCGATCTCTGAACATTTAATTGCTATGGGGCTGATATAATTTTGTTTTTATCACTTCGACAATTCAGTTGTTCTGGAGGTAAAATAGGAAATTGATATCTGGTAATCAAGAATTATAGTTCGTCTGACTTTACGAGTTATTTTGGGTGGACACTAACGCCAATGAAGTTAAGGATTTTGTTCTGAGATCAGCGAGATTTATTTTCTGCAGATTGGTAACTTTTATTTTCACGTTGCCACTAAACTAATACTTTTGGATCAAGACTGAATTATAAGGCTAAATTTATTTATCTAGTTTCAACCAATTCCAGGTTTTGTCTATGTCTGTTGAACATGATGTGGAACATATTTGAATGGAACAACATTATGAAGACTTTCCTTTGCAAAACATACAATAAGAATGTTGAAAACTTTGCAAAAGATGAAATAAGAAAGTTGGCCGATTGGTCTAGCGTCATTACGTTTATGAAAGCAAACATTCTTATCAGCCATGTAATTACCTCAGAAAGTGAATATTTTTGGCCAGACACTTTACAATTAGTAAAATTACTTGACGTGTCTCGAGTACAATATCAGTCTGAGCAAAGAAACTGGCGACTTTTTCAAAATGAGAACTTAACTAATATTGGGTAGAAAATGATGCGAAGTTATCACACTCTTGAGACATCTCCATTTGTGTTGATTGAAATTCTTCACCTCAACATTCTCTTCACGAAAGGTATTGAAATATTGAATTTTGACGCGAGTGTCGTTTGAAATGGAAGAATCCAGTGTGAGGCCGCAGTACCGTATTGACAGTTCTAACACTGGTCTGCAACTTTTCAGACAGTATGCAAATAGCATATTTTCACCACTCACGAGTCTATTATGATATTTATAACGCTTTTTATCACTCGAGACTTCAAACGTTCTTCCTCGTGAAATGTGTGTTTAGATTTGGATACATTGTCAGCTATTCTAACTTATGTTTTCCATCTTTTCCAAATTGCTCGAATTAGAAAAAAAAAGAGGATATATCATGTTAAAGTCTTGAGATGAAATAAATGCATCGGCCCCGTGTAACAGAAGGGCAAACAAGGTTTCTTGTCAGTAATATGCCAGTGGAACCGGGAGTGTTGTTAAATGCCACCAAATGTGAAAAGAATGGTGGGATTGAGTCAATTTGAAACATTACCCCTTTATGTAAATTGTACCTCTAAGTAATGAAGATTCTTAACCATCTGCAATGTCATCACCATGGTTACAGCGATTCCAAAGGGCAGGGCGAATGATCTGGCCTTTTACCAAATTCCCAGTCCCTATCGAGTTATTCTTTGAGATTTGAAAGTATGAATTCACGGTTCATTTGATACATTTTCTTAACTGGAACTTACGGAGTATAAGCCGCGATAACAGAAACCAGTTCTGTTGTTTGGATATGTTTTTTTTTTATATATCAGATACGGCCTTTAACTGTTTTCTTTAGTGGTATTCCGAGTCGGAAATGTTGTATCCCAAACCAGATGGCCGGGAGTAAAAGAAATGAAACAAGGCTGCCTGGCAAGGTTATAAATTTAGTTTATCATTTATGAGCTTCCAGATAAGAATGTTGAGGAGATTTAATGTCTGAAGTATAATGCAATCATAACCACAGACAACCATCTGTGGGTCTTTTTTTTTCCCCGGCCCATGTAAACTTATAGCAGTATTTTCAAGATGTATCCCGTGTAAAAACATGACGTGTTACTGCATGCATGGTATAAGTCGAATAACAGCAAGGCTGGCAGTTAGCTGAAAAGTTATAATAATTTTGTTGACCTTTTTTTAAGAGGTATTTGCGTTGACATTGTGTTTCAGACAAGGACATGTATTTCATGGTGGCAGCCATGTTGGATTTTGCCAGATGGCACTGTGAAGTTTGATAATAATTTGACAATAGGATACAGGGAAACATTATGTTTGGTTTGTTTTTAAAATATAGAATGTTTTATAAATTTCATCCAACTTTGTATTATTTATAAATGTTTTATGTGGATTACATACATTGATGAAATATTTCGGAACATGTTGCGTGGTAGTTTAATAGTCCTGGAAAGTTCTGCACAGTCATATATGGAAAGGTTGTTTAATTAGCTTGTCATTTGTTGCAGATATTTTATCCATTAATTGCAGTTATCAAATGCCACCACAAACAAATGTGACAGTTTATTAGGCTCGGGACGTATTTGTTAATTAGGAGCTAAGTGCTGATAATTACTAAAGCTCTATTATGTAGCTTTATAAATGTTTAGATTAACTGAAATAGAACTACAAGCTATGAAATTATTTGCAACGTGTCTTCTATGTGTTGCATGCCGCTATCAATTGTGTGTTCGTTCTTCCGGGTTAGTGCCATTGGTACTTCCGTGTTTGTCAGTGTTTTGGAAATGTAAATGTTACTATAAAACACAAGATCACGATTATTTCTTATGTTGTTTGATTATCAATACATTTGATTTGTACCACACATAAATCAATAGATATCAATGTGTGTAGTTACACAGTCTCAGAGTACGGTATGTGGTTAACCTTTCAATAGGGCTAGGATATTTGTCAAGATTTATAGATATTTTCCATTGAATATTTATTTTCCAGTTTATAACACAGCTAGACTATTGGTGTCTAGTTATGTATAGTTCTCTTAGTATTAATTCTATTTCCACGTTGCCAATTTGAAATCTGAATTACTGAATACTTTTTCGAAACTTAAAATAACATCACAATTTGAAAAGTATTTAATTATTAATGTGCTATCTCGATGAATATATCGATCAATATCTGAACGGATATATTGATGGACATATCAATGGATATCTTGATGGATATCTCAATGGATATCTTGATGGAGATCTCGATGGGGAAAGCGTTTACGCCGTTCACAGCTGTTTACATCCATCAGTACAGTCGTCATCACACTCAAGCATCTCCGATGACTCCGCGGCTCGTGCAGGTTAAGATATCGCGAGAATCACGTTACGTAACACCCACCGACACCCACCCACACACCCAGTCTATGAGAGGACAACACAGGCAATTGGCTGTTTGTTTGTGTTCCGGTCTAGCCTAATGTCAATGCTCCCGTACATTGTAATTCCCCCGTTATCATGCCTTGGTGAGCATGGGACCAAGCGGCAGGGACCGTGGCCCGAGCATCCCCGCCGAGCTCCCATTGTTGCCTCATACTCGCGGATTTCACGCTACACGGCATCAATGACTTGTGTCACACGTAATAGCATGTGCTGGTGTATATCGCTGCACTCTGGCTGCACTGCAGGGGGCCGTCTCAAACAGCAATTTGACAATATTGACCAGGCTCCCGGTTCAGTGCAAGGATGGGTTATAGCATTAAAGGATTGCGAGCGAGAGCGAACTGTGATTTCTTACTCTACTCAGTGTAGGCTTTCAGAGGAATGGTAGCTAGTGAGGTGTTCTGGTGTATGTGCACCCAGTGTAGAAGGCAGTCGGGCGAAATGTGACATCTGTTTGGTGTAGCAATTGGGGAGAAGTATGACATCTGTTAGTATGTAAAGTGATAAGAGGAAAGTGTGACTTTTTGAAAAGTAAGATATATGAAAGGGTAGTGGAGTGGAAGGGGATGTGGGTGTGTTAAGTTGTGAAACAGTTTGGTGGGAATTGTAATTTTATTTTAAATTTGTATGGGTGAAATATTGGCAATTTATTTTCTGGAAAGTTGTGATGAGCTCAAATTGATCAAAATTAATTTGAAAGCTAAAATGTCAAGATATTGATATTTAGATATTTTGAGTAAAATTGATACGTTATCAAGATGTCATTGTGATAAAGATAGATGCAATATCAAGATGTAATTTTACTTTTTAGAGATTTTATTTTATTTTAGGCAACAGGCCAATAGAACATGTTACAAGCCGGTATGTAATATAAGATAAAGTTTAAATACATAAAATATGTCTTTGGAGAAAATAAATATGATATCAAAATTCCATTTCATAGAAAGTAGAGACAATGGGAAGATGTATATTGACCACAACACAATGTAAAGATGACCTTGAGTAGGCCAGTGCAAATGGATTTCAAATGATAGAGCAATTAGAAGAAATTACCGAGCTCACTTTTTCCATAAATATGAGGTTGGGCATGTCACATTTACAAACATTTATTAACAGCAATGCCCAAAGCTGGGCAATCTGGACTTGGAAGATTGAACTGCAGTGAATAGACACAATTATCACTGGACCGCCAGTACAGATCTATGTACTTAGCAATCATTATCACTGAATTGTACTGCTACATTCATCCAACTTGCATATGCTACACTTTATCTGATAATTCTTGGCACAATGGAAGCAATCCCTTGCCAGTAGTTAGAAGCCCCAACATTTGACGACTAATTTCCACGAACACTGGCCTGTTTTGTATATTAATAAACCCCATTTTGATATTGATGCACAGATATAATAGCTCCTAAAGCATACTTCAAGCGTAGTCAAAGTTGCATGCAAACATGAAAGCTAGGAAATTGTGCCTGGCAAACAACGTATAATTTGCATAATTGCGATCAAGTGCTGTCATAAAACAGTGCATGAGAGAGAGAGCTTTATTGTACACCATCGTTTTAGAAGTTTAACAACAATATTCTTCGTTGCAGTGAAAATGTTTATTGTCGTAGATATCAGTTCAGACCAATCATAATTCTTTTCCACGGCACGAGATCCTCCAATCTGTATAAAGATCCTCAGTTAGTTTAGTTTGCATGGCGTGTTCAATTTAGTCATTATGGACACGCGGTATAGTATTT
This sequence comes from Lepetodrilus galriftensis, assembly GCA_032361785.1. Taxonomy (NCBI): domain Eukaryota; kingdom Metazoa; phylum Mollusca; class Gastropoda; order Lepetellida; family Lepetodrilidae; genus Lepetodrilus; species Lepetodrilus galriftensis. The sequence goes on along the minus strand of JAUTBZ010140029.1, from coordinate 7,177 downwards.
CACAATTTCTGCTCGGAATATTCATTTCATGTACTTGAAATAGACAACGTGTCTATGTTTTTAACTTTCAAAAAAGCCAGCGAAAATAACTTGTCATCTCTTGTGACCAAATACATTAACCTGACCAATATGGAATTCTCCAGAGATGTGTTCTGAGAGGGGTTCTCGGAAACCATTCATTAGCGGAGTACATAGATAAACATGACATGGAATAAATAAAAATATAGTGTTCAACTTCAGACTTTTGCATCCCTAACTGATGTATTTGAGGTTAAGGACTTGTGGGACACAATCCATATTGCCAGTGATGGTATATTATAGCTTCAGTGTATGAAACGCTTAGATTCTTCATTTTTATTTCCCAGGGAATGGACGTGTTTTCCAAGAATATGGCCATATTTCTGATGGTATGAACATATTTCCGACAGTATGGCCATATTTCTGACAGTATGGACATGTTATGAGAGTATGGACATGGTGCCATTAGTTAGTTTAGAGTTAATATAATCAATGAGTTCATGGTGGTATGTTTATTGTGGGAGTAAAACCTGCACTAGATGTCATTACAGTAATATTCATGATTGACCCATGACTGGTATTCTCAAGAAAGAGAGGAATCGGTATACCTAGAACCTAGAACCACAGCAATATCAACATGTGAAATCATACTGTTTCTTATCTTAAATAGGTATATTGGAGAAATTAGAACAGTGTCATGCTTTGATATGTTATCGGGTTGCTTCATTCAGAATCTACGACATTGTCAAAAACTCCAAACTCTGAAAAAAATATCATATTAATAGTTCCATACCTTTTATATATATAGGGATTCATAGTTCCCTATCTTTTATATAGGGATTCATAGTTCCCTATCTTTTATATAGGCATTTATCGTTCCCTACCATTTATTTAGGGATTGGTTGTCTTAAATTTAGCAATTCCTTGCACATATTCTAAGGGAGTTTGCGCCTATTTTAACGATTGATCTTTCCCTGCCGTGAAGCCGTTGATATCAATATTAAGCACAGGGATACTCATTACAAAGTCCTGTGTTGTCGGGCACGGATTGCGACTGAAATCATTCATAATGTCTCACCAGGTTGTCCAAAAAGTCAATAGAAAATGAATACGCCACATTCTTAAAATTGAGAACCTAGCAACAGATGCAATTACACTGGGCATTGAGAGAACAGATGTCGGACGAGAAAATCAAATTTCTTAAGACAGATTGATAGAAATGAGCATATTTTGTGAAATAGAAATGTTAAAGTCAATGGTGGCAGACTATTGATGCTGGTGGGACATCGGCCAGATAGAGTGGTGCTGGTGGTAGCTGTGTGGAAGTTAAATCTTCAGATATGCTGTGGCCTGTATCTGAAACAATGTTTCAGTATTTGTCTGGTGTGTTAAGTTGTGTAGGATAATTAGTTTTCTTTTAGTCATTGTACTGTAATCTGTAATCTTTGACTGTTGGTCCTAGTTGAGGTAAATGTTGGTCCTAGTTGAGTCCTAGTTGATGTAAATGTTGGTCCTAGTTTAGGTAAATGTTAGTCCTAGTTGAGGTAATGTTCGTCCTAGTTGAGGTAAATATTGGTCCTAGTTGACATAATTGTTTGTCCTAGTTGAGGTAAATATTGGTCCTAGTTGGGGTAAATGTTGGTCCTAGTTGAGGTAAATGTTAAGATGAATGGAGTAGTATTTGGACCTAAATTACAATCTGTAATTACACATTTGACCACATCTTAAATGTACACAAATAAAACAGAATACATGGATTACGTGCATGTTGTTGGTGCTATCTCTTCACAAATTGAATATGTGGATGTTGTCATGGTTATGTTTCCATATTTGGAATATGGTATGTTGATATTTTCGGTGTCACTTGCCCACATGTGGATTTTGTCAGTGTCACTTGTCTCTATCAACTTGTCCATGTATGGAATAACATTTGTGGATATAGTCGGTCTAGACCATATACATAAGGAAATAATCTGAAAAATTGAAAAGAAAAATTGTAATTTGATTCCGTTCAATAAGATTACTTTTTCATGAACATAGGGCTGATTTAAAATTAATGATGAAATTACTATGTAAGTCTTTGAAATTAAATCTTTTGTGTTGTTTGCTTGAGGTTCATTAGCTGTAATCCATGAATATTCATATCTGGAAAGTATTAGAACTGCCATTGTGGCGATGCTTTTGAAACCCGAGCTAAATTTACCAACACCACTTTAGTACTGTACGGCAGCATTTGTAAATTGAAACTATTAGCCGGCAAAGTCCTCCGACGTATTGATAATAGCTCTGTATTCATACACTACATTTTAGTGTACGTCCATTTTATTTCATCGTGGTAAATTCATTGATTGATATGTTTACGTTATACCCAGCAGGGTTAATGAGTTTGCCTCAACTTGCAATAGACGAGATTTCCTCGCCATATTTGTATGCTAGTTGATCAAAGTACGCTTAGATTGATTTCAGAGAATGGTGGCATAAATTGAGGGTGGTACCACGGGCAGGTTGATTACCTGGAACTTGTCTAATGAGTAAAATCGCCCATTCAGAACCACTGGCGTGTAAAGCCCGGAACCCAATGAAATGAAATGTATCTGGAATTTGCTCGGTAACTGTTATGTCCGAGTTTTATTAACCTTTGAATACATTTAGCCATCGTTCAGTAGACTTCATGGTGAAATTGGAAGTCAAGACAATGGCTTTGACAATGACGCCGCACAAGCTTTGAAGTTTGATATAATACGTGGCGAAATAGTTGTCATGTGAATCACAGCCGTTAAAGTCAAATTTTTATGACAATATTTCAGCATAGTTTAATGTTAAGTGTTGAGAATTGTGACGGGATTGGCTTGAAGATAGAGAGTATTTAAGAAAATATAAAACTTGGAAATGTGGAATGACTCATCAGTGATTTTAATAGTTTCCTTTGTCGCGTCAATACATTTTGTTAGTTAGCCATGTAGACTTGAATCTATAGTTTGTACAGCTGTGTTTAACGAGTAGAAAGTTTGCATTGTAACTATAGCCGTGCATAGATACTGAGAAGAAGTCGATCGATGTGTTATGTGTTTTTGTAAATGTTAACATTTGAATTGCATGTGTGTAGCATGGATACTGTTCCTAAAAAGAAAATTATAATTGTGGCTAGATCTAAATATATATATATACAAGTTGTCTGTAATGTTCCTTCATTCTACATACATTTTACATTTGGATGGGAACCTATTTTGGGATGAGACACATTCATCTAGTGTTTAATTTGTTCAAAGTCATTATGTATGCCAAGAACATATAATTTATCTTAATTATTTTTTTGTACTTTAGTTATTTTGCCCCATAAGAACTCACCAAGCAATAGCTCATTACCGGTACTGAAAACTACAGAATGCTACATTTGAACAATCGAAAGTCCTGCCAACATTTGAGCAGTCAAATGTTCTGTTGACATTTGAACAACCAGATGTTCCGCTGACATTTGAAGAACTGAACGTTCTGCAGAAATTTGAGTAGCCAAATATTCGGCAGACATTTGAACGACCAAATGCTCTGCAGACATTGTAACATTCCCCATTGCAGACTGACGTTATCTCGAGAAATAACAGTGACAAATTTACTGCGATACCGCTTCGGAGGGGTAACACTCCTTTTTTCTTAGAATTTGCTTCCAAGGCTTTTAACTTGTTAGCAGGGTCAGCTTATCATGTAACCCACAGCATAGGATATGCTTAATACCATCTTCCTTGTCAAATATACCTGCTCCCAACTACTTCTGATTATCAACATCCTGTCGCTCCTGCCGTAACGTTAAAATACTGCCAGTTTCTTTACGTTCTTATCACTGGCGTTCAGCATTAACCATAGCTGCTACTCTGAAATGTTGTGCATTTGAATTATGCATTATCATGGATATTAAGGCTCAGTTCCAATCCTACTTGAATGTTTTATCTATGATATCAATAATTAAAATTTAATTCTAATTGGAAGCATGATGACCAGCACCGAGGTATCGGCCTTCCTTGTTTGATGTCGGCTGATAAGAGATATTCCGGCCTGTAGCAATATTTACACGTGATTAAACTTGCTGCACATGTTCATAGATGGAATTTTCTCATATGAAAACTGGAAGTAATATTGAGTAAATGATTATCAATATGTTTAATAGGACCGGATGAACGGGCAGATTTAGTTTTTACATTTATGCATACTTTGCTGAAATGGAAAAGTGATGAAATATTTGTATTATGCTGTGTTTGGGGGATATACGATCTTTGGATTATTTCCCACCCGTTGCCTACTCACCCACAATCAATCGCTTCACCACACTTTCCTCTCATTTACATTAATATTGATATGATGGTTAGGACGAGACATTTGGTGGATGTTTAAAGATTTACAGATGAAGGCCAACACCAACTTATGATAAATAGGATGCACATGTCAATAAATACAGAAAATTAATTGAATATTAATTTCAGAATAATATTAGAATAGTTGACCTACAATATAAGTCAACTTGGAACTTAAAACTGAAAGAGGATCTTGTTTTGTCCGTTTATCCAGCAACGCAAATTAGCTTAACTCTTGGCCGCTTATATCTTATCATAGAAGCTAAGGTGACCAATTTGCAAAGGCAATTTATCCTCGTTGAAGTTACAACTTCGCCAATTCAAACGTGTTATCCTTCCTTAATTGAACAATGATAACCTTGAACATAAAGCGTTCGTGCCGCTATGTTTTAGCAGAGCTTTCTGGAAACATGCCCTAGCAATTAGGTGGTTAATCTTCAACAAAGGGAAGATGAACCCAGTCTGTTGATAAATTTAATATTTGCCTTGGTCCATATGTCGGTGCCAACTCGGGATCGGTGTTTGTACAAAATGTTTGGGATCTGAAATCTGCCATAACACATGTTATGTTTTGTTATCAGTGAAAATAGCAATGACGTATACAAGGGTATAGCTCCTTCTTTGTTAGGGATATGAAACAAAATCTCCTAGATTTACTATAAAATCTGTTTACCTCTCCACAAAGTTTACGACGCTGTCGGCAAAGTATTTTATTTCACCGTACAGGAAAGGGCACGCTTTACACATGCGTGCATTCTCTATTATTACACACATATATACTCCGTTACTTGTGTTAAATATATACTCCGTTAGTTGTGTTAAATAGAGCAGCAGACAAACTCGCTTCGGTTTTTAGGGTTGAAATAGAATTCAACAAATTCGTCTTGGTGCTGTTTTACTTATTGAGGTCGTGACCTCAAGGATAGCCATTAAATAGCGAAGACTTGTTTTCCTGGCTGTGTGAGAGTACTTAAGTAGAACTAGCAGAAAGGCTGTAATGTCCTCGTAAAACAACCAGCCCAACATGGATTAAAGGAAGACTTTAAGGGTTTTAGAAATTAATTTTGATCGATTCAAAGCCAGATATTTATTAGGCTATTGATAATGAGTTCTGGTTTTTTATCGTGATAAGGTTATTGATTGTCTGCTTCTGATGTTCGGTGCTAAGTACAAGTTTACTTCGCCGTTACGAATTTAGTCTGGAAATATTCATTAGTAGAGTGATATGTAATACATGTCAGAAATGTATATATAGATGTTTGAAGAAGCTGACAGGACTGAAGTATGTGAAAGCGACTTGCTGATGTGGTGATCATTGCCATGGTAACTTGTCATGAGGTTTTTTATGTACGACTTTAAATTGTTCCGGAAGATTTATTGAAATAATTTAAAACATTTTTTTTATTATTATTTTGTTGTTAACTTAAAGTTGATATCTATTAAAAATAAATTTGTGAATTGAAAAGAAAGATTCTGTTTCCGTATTATAATTGTGTAGATGATTGTTCAGTTTGAGTGTAAGTCATGGGCATCAACTTCAAAGGCAAGCCACTCTATCTGAGCATTATTTATGTACGACTTTAAATTGTTCCGGAAGATTCATTGAAATAATTTTATTTTAACTTTTTTATTATTATATTTTTGTTTACTTATTATATTAAATATATTTATATATATTAAAAATAAATTTGTGAATTTAAAAGAAAGATTCCGTTTCCGTATTATAATTGTGTAGATGATTGTTGAGTTTGTTCAACATCTCTGGAGCGCAAGTCATGAGCATCAACTTCAAAGGCAAGCCACTCTATCTGAGCATGAAGATGTTGCTATGGTCAGTGAATGACCACCACATGTGGACATCAGCACCAGTGTCCAGTGTCCCGGCCACTAATCATCCCTTTGGAAATCAAAGCCCAAACTGTTTTAAAACCGGGCTGTTAGCATGTTTATGTGTAAATACATTAGCATTTCAACCTGGCTCTGTCGGGTCGTCCAGCCAGCCAGCCAGCCAGCCAGTGACCTCACAAAAGGTCATCAGCGTCACAACAGTAAAATAATGTTTAGCCGGACCTTTACTGCTTCAGGCTGGACCAATACAAGAGATAGGCGAAGATAAGGCACAGTCCAGACCGAGAAGGCCGAGGCCGCGACTGGATACAAAACCACACACAATGGCTAGAACCTACAAGCTTGTCTTTCTTTGTCATGGTCCAATAGGATCTACCTAATTAAATTTGAATCCCTTGTTGAGAATTAGACATTAACTCTGATATGCTGCCTATTGCCCACGCGTGGTGTCTGGAGATATACTCTGGCTATTAAAGCAGGTTTTACTGCCCGTGGTCAGGTGAGAGTTGTTTGGGTGTCATGGGTGGTAGCTTGTCCTACAGGGCAATAAATGTCCAGGACAAGGTACTTGTCAGGATAAGGGACTTCATTGCGTCTGGGTCCTGATAAGGACATGGGCCCACCTTTACGAACGACAGTTTAGGAGACTGGGGCCAGTCTTGTTTGAAGCTGTTTCAGATCATGGGTAGAATGGTTCCATATGATGATGCTCATCTTGGCGATTCTATGTGTCAGTGTAGGATCAAAGAATTCTACATGTCACCTTTGGACTAAACATTTCTACAGTGTTATTATAGAACTTAGACAGTTCTGCATATTACCATAGGACCGAACAGTTATAGAGTACAGTATTCCTGCAGTGACGTTAAACTCCACATTCACTCATTTACTCACTACAGTATCGTGCTAGACAATTCTACATTTTACCGTATGGGCAAACAATTCTACATTGCCATGTTAGAACC
>JAUTBZ010140018.1:0-12925 GCA_032361785.1 Lepetodrilus galriftensis | reverse complement strand
AGAGGGACCAGTCTGCCGAAATCAGCTGTGCTGGAAGGCGACTGTCAAAGCATTTAAACACACACACACACACACACTCAAACATTACACCTCTTGCAGTCCCTCTCAAACAGTACACCTCTAACAGTCCCTCTCAAACATTACACCTCTTGCAGTCCCTCTCAAACAATACACCTCTTGCAGTCCCTCTCAAACATCACACCTCTTGCAGTCCATCTCAAACATTACACCTGTCTGTCCTGCTCAAACATGTCTCTTGCTGTCCATCTCAAACAGTACACCTCTTGCATTCCCTCTCAAACATTACTCCTTGCAGTCCCTCTCACACATTACACCTCTTGCAGTCCCTCTCAAACATTACACCCCTTGCAGTCCCTCTCAAACAGTACACCTCTTGCAGTCCATCTCAAACATGTCTCTTGCTGTCCATCTCAAACATTATGCCTCTGGCGATCAAGCTCAAACATTGCACTCAAACGGTACGTCTCTGGCGGTCCAGCTCAAACATTACGCCACTGGCGGCCACGACTGTGGTGTACAGTGCCGTTGGCCTTCAGTTTGGATAGGCAGAAATTTGTACAGAATTCCCAGGTGTGGGTTGTGTGTAATGTGTGTAATGTGTGTACGCCGCCCACGCAGATGATTAATACATTGATTGCATTAATTTCGTCCCTGGCCTATTCCATCGGAATTGCAGATTGCAAAAAGGGGGCATTAGTTGAAACTGTCTGGGGCTGCTCTGCTGGTCGGGTTTGCATTCCTCACAATGACAATCTATGCACCGCGTGGGACCTGCTAATAAAGACAACATGGCCGAGATATGCAAGATATCCCCCCAGTAATGCAAGATATCCTCCCCAGTACCGCTGGCTGGCAGTTACTTAGCGACATGATAAGGTCAGATCGGCAAGGGAACCGTAAGCCCCGAGTCTCGTGGGAAATCTTCGTGGGAAGCGCACACCTGCGCTTGATAGTTTCATTCATATTGCAGAGTATTTGATGAGAGGGATGTAATTTGATACGTCATCTTTCCTTCCATTCATAGCTTGTGTTCTTGGCTTGCACTGGGTCTGAATTATTTCTCTGCAGCGCTCATTTCTGTCTGCTGGTCTGATCATTAATTAATGTCCGTTAAAAGGTTTGGGTTTGATATGGAACGATACCCAATATATAAAATTATATAATTTTCTTTGATCTTCTTCCCTTCTTGAAGATGTTATTGTGGCATCAATAATATACGCTATCAGTGTATTGTGCACATTCATGAGATCTTCGTGTATTCGTATTAATGTGTTTCCTCGATTTGAATCGATATTCAACTATGACAGGAAACACAAAAGCTGAAGCATGCAGGATATGATGAAAAGAAATTCCAAATGTAAAGATCAGGCACCGAAGTTAAAAAAACAATTCTGAGTATAATTTCATATTCAACTTGAAAGTATCATTCTTAAATCTCTATACAAAATTTGAGGACTATGAAACGGCACTAAGATTGTTTTCGTAACCTCGTGGCCCGTTTCCACCCTTTCCCAACTGGAATACTCGCAATCGAATCTTTGTAAGACACATGTGGTTACCTCCAGCATATAGAAGGTTAACACGAAGGTCGTGCTGACATTTGATCACCACAGACAGACAGAGGAGAGGAGAGGAACAGGGTTATTATTGTACGCGGTAGTAACCATTGTGGTTTGCCGTAGGATAACACTCTCTAGCATCTCGGCACATATTGGGCCGATTCCAAACCAAACTAACTGGCAAACGATTCAGGATGATCAAACATCAGATACAATATTTCAGTTTGGCTCCCATTTTGTGATAAGCTTGGATTTGCATGTTGCAAATATTCAATTGTTGAAGTAGGTATGGTATTTCCAAATTATCTTTTTTGAACAATTAAAAAACCATGTTTTGTACATATCTTCATAGATCACTATTTTCAATGAAAGTGTTTTTGTTTTAACAAAAATGAAACCAACTGTTACCTTCAATATTGTGATCTTCCACTTACTAAATGTGACCTTGAACTGTGACCTTGAACTGTGACCTTAATACTGACCTTCAATTATGATCTTTAAACTGACTGCGACCTTGGACTGTAACTGTAAGCTCAGCACTCGTTCAATGTTACCGGATTACTACATTGACGACTTGAGCTGGCCAGATGTCTGATTTCATTTCTACCCGAAGATGGATGCAATTAATTGGATCAGATCGATGCTCTACAGATCTTATTTAATTAATATTCTTCCTGCTGTTGTCAACCAGATATGCTCTTAGAGCTGGGATTTTAATTAATCCAACCAGGGTGAAGGTCGTTAAGTATTAGTTAAGGCGGTTGGAGAGCATTGTTTTCTCTCGGAACAAGGAAAAAATCAACATCCAAAAGTTTAATCTTGATGAGATAATTTCTCCAGGAAGTATGTGTACAGGTTTATCGATTACGTTCAGTAAGCCAGTGCTGATGCTTAAGGGCTACTGTTTTAATTTGACAACGACAATGGCGAAAAAACAGCGCTAGTACAATTTGAATTGCATTTGGTCAATACCTGGGATTACTCCAATTGCATTGATCGATCAGTCATTGTACAACCAGCTGGTTAGCAGAGTGTTCTATAAGAGTACATTTGCAACAACAAAAAAAACCAACCGAGTAAAGATTCAATTTTTTTGTTTTGCATGGTACACACTCATTTATCAGTTTATCCACATGGCATCGTCTGCTTTTAGGAGCAGATCGAATTCCGTGTTGCTGCCAAACCTTTTATTTCTGTTTATATCCGTATATCCAATAAGTCAAATTTCAACCGCTGGACATGAAATTGTGTTCCTGCGTGGATCATAATTCATGGATCTAGACATAAATCATCATCTGGTTGGTAATTAAGCCTAACGAGCGGCATCCGTTCCAAAGTAAACACGGGCACTTTGCCGCGGTATTGACCGGAGAAAACGATCTGTTTGAAATACGTGAGACATGCACGGGAAATTGCGTTTTCTTCCTTTGTGTAGGAATATTGACGTTCTGGAGAGAGGACCAAATTATGTCAGTGGAGCAGAGAGGGAAAGCGACTGCGTTAGCTGTAGTGAAGAGGGACGGGGAGAGAGAGAGAGAGGGGAGGGTTTAGACCAGGCTTTCTATAGAGTCAGTGCCGACAACGACGTCACTTCACTGAGAGAGAGTGTAGGCGTAGATGCGGCGTGTTCGAAGCATGAAGTATGCTTTCTCACCGACTGCTAGCTAGCAGCATGTGCCGCTGCGACGGTCTCCTCCGTTAGATACAGTCCACCGCCACCGCTCCCTGTCGCGATATTCGCACACCCGGCGTGGCTGCGTTCCTGAACATTCCTGATCAGTTCCTGATTGCGTACCTGGATTGACAGATGGATGCACGGATGGATGGGATGCACTGGAGGTGAGTGCACACACGTGTGTGTATGTGTGTGTGTGTGTCAGCCAATAGGTCGATATCTGGGTCAGTAGAACAACATTGCGTAACATTAGGATTGACAGACGGACAGACTGATGGACAGACAGATGGACTGAAGGACTGATGGACAGACTGACTGTCTGAGACTGTCAGATGGAACTAATTACAGGTGTTGTTCAACAGCAATTCCAACACTGACATCATATACCTCTGGATATAATAATAATGTGCATACAGTATTTATTTTGTGCCAAATCCATGTTGATGGCTCGTATTGCTCATGCTGATAATTTTACCTTGTATTACAATGTGTTATTTGTACTTGCATTTTTTTATATTTTTTTTGCACGAAATGAAGGCTAAGGTACATTTTTATTTTAATGACTAGTGAAATTATATCAAGATTAATAACTTGGATAATACATTTGATATAAACATACACATACGGTATATATATATTTATATAGATGTCATGTCCAGCATAGCCCTGCTCGGTTGCATTGATGCTGAATGCATCAATGGAGAAAGAAAAATAGGACGAGAAATTATATCGATATTTATTCCCTGGAAAATGGGAGCTTGTACATTTATTTTTGATCAGTGAAATGATATAGAGATTGATAAGTATTATAACTTGGATAATGATGCTATTTTGAATGCATCAATGAAAAGAATGATGATAAGAAATACAGGTGTGCAGCTAGGCTTGTGATCTCAATGCAGGTAATTAGGAGTTACGTATATCTGGAAAAAACCATTAGGGCTTTTTTTTCAAAGGAATATCTGGATATAATGATGTTTGAAACATTACCTTTATAACACACTGAAGGTTGGACAGATAGTTGGTTACAGATGTAACGGTTACCAGTGTAATGGTCAACATGGTCTTGAGTGTAACGTTGCTATTGCACCAGTGCATAGTGGTCATCATTGTAACGGTCACTGTGTAACAGCTTTAAGTGCAATGGTAGGCAATGTAACAGTCATGAGCGTAGTGGTCGCCAATAGCTGTGTTTTGTTTGCTGCTAGCTGGCCTGATCCTTCAAGCCCTTTGACCCTGTTGACCCGAAAAATGCGCTTGATTTGCCCAATATTTGGAATATAACCTATATTACAGCTGGTTTCTTGCCGGTATCTCGTAAGCTGCAAAGCGGGCACGCTCAGAACGTGGAAATTGGGCAAATCGAGCGCTATTTGGGGGTCAACGGGGTCAAAGATCTTGCCGGGTCAGGCCAGCCGGTAGCAAAACGAACAGCCCTAATGTAACAGTCATTAGTGCAATGGTCATCACATGGCTGTTCTAGAGTGCTGGGGTCACTAGGCCAGGCGTATTATGACCTGCGATGTTGACTTAAAGAGGGGCTGGCTGGATATAGAATGATGAAGATAAACTAGAGTGCCACATACTAGTTTTTGGGGTTAATAATCACGGAATGGATGTACACATGAATATTAGCTGGCAAATTGCTTTGGTAGTTTGATTTGACATGAAACGCTGGCAATGTCAATCAAAACTAGTTATAAATAATCACGGATATAGAAATAGAGGGCTAGGCAGCTCTACGTCCAGGGTGCAGCTATAGCAGTTTCACATCCCAATATCAGTTGTGTACAAAACGTGTGTAGATCGATTTTCATTACGTTCAAGTTGTGAGCACATAGTTATCCAAGATTTAATATTTTGTTTCCATTGGGATAAGTTTAATATGTTGCTTAGGAGTTTTGCTTTACGTAGCGTTATGATTATTTTTATTCAGTGTCGCATAATGTGATTGATTAACAATAGAAATTAAACTAAGAAACTATCACAGGTATTATTGTAATATAATATATTGTATTGTATATTTATCATATTTAGAGATTATATTTTATCTAACTTGAAAGGGTAGGGGTGGGTAGGGAGGTTGTTTTTTCACCCACCACGTCCACCAATGAGGGATTATCTAAAACTTGGATTGCTCTCCAGACTATGTATTCCGTTTCCAGTTCCAGATAAAGATTCTCGTTTCTTTTCCTATATTGGCCACGACAGGCTAATGCAACGGGACTCGGAGGGGCGATAGAAAGGGTTATTGCTTCTCTTCAATCTGTACGTCCCAGTAGCACACGTAGGAAGATATTCCAAGGTTCGTCTGATGCTGCTTTGGTTCGCCGAAAGCAAACATTTGCTTTGTATCATTGGAGGTTCACAGATAAGTAGGATATTACCTACCTGGACGGAAATAGCACCAGTTAATTTGGAGATAAAAAGATTGTCACAAATGTGAGGGATCTACACAGTTACAGCGCGAAATTCATCGATGAGGTTTCTTTTAATGCCAGTTTCATTGCTGTCTAAGCTCGTCTTGTAAAGTGGGATATCCTCTCCTGGGCATTGGAAGTTAATCTTTTTGGGTTGTAATTGTTTGTGGAATGACTAGATTGTGATCTCTTTTAAGTTCGGTAAAGCAGGTAATTTGTCTTGCGTGATTGGAGGTTTATTGAAGCTCTATGAGAGACTGTATTAACAACGGCCTTGCAGAGTTGCATGTAAAGTGATGACACATTGTCCCACAAACGGCTTAGGTAGGTGGGTGGGTGGATGGATGGTGCTAGGCTATGTGGTTCTAGGATGTGTTGTGGGTGGGAGTATAAATATAACACCAATCAATATTAGATATATATTGATGATTTACTTTAACCGTCTGAGTCTATCATGCAGCGATAGAAACTAACTATAAAACTTACTAGCCCAAATAGTGATACAAATAACAAATGTTATGAATTTCTACTAGCCCTTAGGATCCCTTTAGCATTGGGAGAAATAGCCCGGGCTAGCAGGCTAGTGTTAATTTTGATCCCTACTGTGGATAGTCTACAGTTATGTGTAATGGATGGAACATCTTTTGCATACCTACATTATAGGGGACACATTGTATGTGCACAATTTCTGTGGGAAGGACGCAAACTTTCATTGACAAGCACGAGGCTCTGCAACTGCTGAATGAACGCAGGGAGTGAGTAATAGATTTGACACGCCCTAGTCTTCAATTGGCCGTCCCAGGCCCCCCTCGTGATCAAGGTTGTAAATTGTTCTAGTAGCCATTAGACGCTACTTGCTGCGAGCAAGGGTCAAAATTAACGATAATGGCCGTGCGTTTTCAGTGAGGTGGTCGTTAGCTCCAGAATGAAGAGAAATGGCAGAGATTGTGGTGGTTAAACCCAGGAAAGATGCCACTGAATTGACAGACTTTTATGACCCCCAAAGCCATCCCTTCCTCCTCTCCCCCCCATCTTCGCCATCCCCCTCTCCCTCCCAACAATTTCTGTGACCAGCACTTTCAATCACTTCTAGTATACACTAATCCAATCCACGCTAATTTTCATGTCGTACTTAGCAGAGATTGGAACGACGGAATCAATCGGAGAATGTGCGTACTTTCACCTGAAGGAACCACGTTGGAATCGCAGCCTGCCCGAAGGTACTTGCATCTGGTTTGATTTGAACCAGACAACTACACTCCCCCTACCCCCCACCCTCGTGGTGACAAACTTGTCTCTTCTAGATTGAGTATTGGTCATGTGGGTGGATGTTTTAAGGAGACACTCTGTTTATTATTTGATGTCGAATGCACTAACCCCATGTGGAAGTCGATGAAGGTTGGCCTGAGGTAATGCCAGTGGACGTAATTGTCTTCACAAACGAAACAAATCTCGGCAGATTTCTACTAATGATTTCTCCCCTTGGCCCTTCTTTCCCTTCTTCCTCCTGAAGGCAATCATAGATGCCCAATAGAAGAAGTCCTTTTGATTAACCACTGAAGGAGAAGCTTTAAATTGTACTACAGGCGTTGGAATTTTCCTTGGAAATCTACTCGTCGTTCCGCGGAAATCTGCTCGAGGAGTGGTAAATAAAAATATATTGTAACTGTTTAATTGTACAGGCCCCGAGATTACGAAACTTTCTGAGTACGATCTCATACTCAACTCAGAATGTTGTTAATAAAACGTCATGTTTTTGAGCATAGCACGTGCGTTGAGCACAAACACGTACTCAGATAAGTTTCGTAATCTCGGGGCCAGGGGTCGATTTAATTGACCTAGACGTGGCTTGGATTACTACAGATCTTACAACATATTGATGCATCAAATGATGACAATCTTAAGTATTGCATGAATGATTTGCTCATTCGTTTTCTGACATACATTCAGTTTTGATTAGTATCTGGATATCGAATTTGTGTAAAGATGGCCGCTGGTGCCCAAGTCTGTAGTTCGCTGTTGCGTGCACATAAAATTGACTGCAATTACATTACGGCAAAAATGACCAAGTAATAAAACATTTTATGCTAATGGAAGCGTACCTGCCTATTTAGCTGCTAGGCCTGGCAATTAACGTATATCAATACGAAGCAGTGGTTTGTCCTCGATCATCATCATCAATATGCTTATGCACGAGACTGGAACATTTATCGAACGACGGGTGGATTTCACTCAGCATGCTCTGCGTATCAAGTAAATGTAATTGTAATCTTGTTTATTTACATATCATATTTGATGGAATAACTTTTTGTTTTGGACACAGGGGAGAGGGTGGTGGCATTGATTTTGAATTGTTTAAATACATTACCTTTTCCCGTTGCAGTGTGTAATTTATTATAGAATAAAGTAATCGTTATAAGCTGTCTACGTATACTTATTGACGTTTCGTTAGCGAAATGCTAACATCGTCAGGATATAAATACATGTACGGCAACAACTCGGATGATATTATAGTGTGTAATTTATGGTAGAATTTCTGCCAATCTAGCAGATAACTTAGTCAATCATCAACGGTTCAAAACAGTCACTCATAGCTTTTCCCACTAAAATAGATTTCCTTATTCGAATCCATCCACATGTATCTTAGAGCAATGTCTCACATTGTTGTTTTATTTTCATCTAAGTATTCTTTACTATCCTCGGATGTTGCACTATTTTGAATTAACGGCAATCGTGTCGACGTAATCAAATATCACATGCATAGGCTTTTTTCAATGATGATTAGAATTTTGTTTTTCAATCCAGAGCTCCGGTTTAGAGATTTTCAGCAAAAAACGTCTTAGTCGATGCTTTCAGTTGTGTTTATTTAAATGTTGGCAAGAGTCTGACTGATTTCAAGGATAATGAATGTCGGGAAGCGGCGGTAGTATTGAAAGTACCTAAGAAGCATTTGCAATCGTTAATCTGCTTGGCCCATAACTAGCAAAGTGGGCGTATCGAATTCTGCATGGTCTGTCATTTGCATCAGAGTTATCTTTCCACTTGTTATCTGCCAGGATCAGGTTGGGTCTATGCGTGCGTACTTTTAGTTGCGACTCAAGTACTGAAAGTCAATATTTGTCCTTTTACCCGTTCGTTTCGTAACTTTGATGTATAGTACGTATTTTAATGTTTGCATTTAGCACATAATTTATATGTAGTAGCAGCAGTGTTCATCAAAAGCTTTCAAATTAGGGCGAGAAAATGACTATTAACCTTTTCCCTGCTAAAGGCAACCCTAATGATCAGTGCTTTTGCCTATTCCAGGGAGATGGTTAAGATAATATTACAACTACAATTTCTCTTAGTTCTGGTATTAGTCTCGTATTATTTTAAAGAATTATTTGCATCAGGAGATGATCATCACGTATGGGTAAATGTTGCATATAGGTGAAATATTGCTGCAATGTTAAGTAACTTCAACTCTCGCGCATCAGGCCCTGTTCCACAGAATGATGGTAGCACTACGAGAGTCGTAATGCCATGTTAGAATATAGGAGTTATGACACTTACAGTGGTATGATCATTATGTGGAATGGGGGCAGTGGTATGATCATTACGTGGAATGGGGGCAGTGGTATGATCATTATGTGGAATGGGGGCAGTGGTATGATCAGTGGAGGTGTCTGGAGCCTGTGTAATCAACTCACTCCTGTCACCACATCCCTGTCAAACTCAACTCTTGTCGAAAAAGAAAAGAAATTTTAGCAATTTAATTTTAAAGAATCTTGCAGATGTTTTTAATGGACCGTGGAAATAATAAACGGGAAAAACGATAGATGACATTGCTTTTAAATACTTCTTGTACAGTGAATGGTATTTGTATTTCCGAGTGAATTAGCTCAACTATTGCTCTATTACATTAGCTAATTCCTGTTCTACTGAGGTCCCGTCAATCTTGACAGTTTACAACTTTGATGATTTAGTACAATCGTAGCGTATGGGTGAAATATTCCGGCCGCGATGCAAAGCATTAAATTAATCAAAAGAACTTTCATGCACTATTCTTCCTTTCAAACCACTACTGCCTTGAAACGTTGACATTAAATTTGTGCAAAGGTTGACATACATCCTTTTAACAGCAGATTCCCGATAAAGAAAAAAAACTTGATTCATCCTGTATGTTATAGTACCATAATAATAGGCTTTAGTTTGCAAGGTCTGACATTTTACCTTTGTGCCTTTACATGTGATCACTGTGAACTCCACCGTACTTTGAACCAACATTAAAAAAAACGAGAGCTACTTTGGTGGCGGAGATTATGTCGCGATCTTGGGAGTGTTTCATGATCGAATTGCTGCAACGGCGCTAGCCATGGCTACTCTACATTTCCTTACATTCATGAGAGAGCGAGGGAAAAAAACGCCTTGAATCTATTACACTAGACACAGGAGAAGCCCATAGTCAGATCTCTTCCGACATGCATTTCCGATACTATTTTGAAAAGGATGAAAAAGAGATTGAAGATTGAAGGCATAAAAAGACACAATAATCCTTTGGCCTGGGTTCTTAAATGGACTGGGGATTTCATTCGCATCACGATTCCTATGTTTTTTTCACAAAGGATAGGCGGCACCTTTCATGTCGGGCTTCAATCCATGCATTCTGGTTATCTATTTAGGACATGCTCTTTTTTCTTCTCTAAGGAAATTATTATTTAGAGATTTTTTAAATTTTTGGTAAATGCTTTGAGATCAGATAGAATTCTTTAAAACTGTGGTAAAGTGTAGACGCAATGTTTAAAACAATATTTTTTAAAGAAATAAATACAGTGTTTGTAGAATCCTATGTTTAGATGTTGTCTAATTTTCCCCAGTGACGCATATTTATAGGTCGTCAGTGTTTACGCGAGTCCACTAGCGTATATATACTCTTGTCTGTGACGTGTGTCTTCACTTACAACAATATCCCTGTGTGACATACGCACGACAAACAACGAACCATCCCTTTAAGCAAGGAGCTTGAGTAACGCGATTAGCGCTAACACAATCGCTGGCACTAATGCACGCCGCACTTGCCTCATCTCGGGACTCGATTCCGTCATTCTTTCATTCATGTTGAAGACGTGCCGAGATAATGCGATCGCGTTTGATGTAGCATATGCGTTTTGAGGACAATTTAAGGCTAAGTACTCCTCACCCCAAGCCCCCATTTACACACCTCCCCCACCCCTACCACCACCACCACCTCCCTCGACACATGAGAAGACGATGGACAACATCTACAGCTCGCGTGAATCGCGTCAGATGTCTTCACATGACCTCAACTAGCAATTATCGCAGATCGGATTACGTCGCGCCCTAGGTCCGAGATGCGTCACAGTAGACATCCAGACTGTCCACAGGGAGGGGGATGGGGGTGGTTAGCATGATGAAAGAATCTTCTTTTTTTCTTCATTTTTTGTGTGTGTGTGTACTGACTTGTATGTCCGAGGCACTTAAACTACCGAGACCGCTGTGGAGGGTTTTAACGATGGATGTTGTACGCCAAGGAGCTGAGGGGGCTTCGTTATGGTTGTGTGTCTCTGTGTGTCTCTGTGTGTCTCTGTGTCTCCATGTGTCTCCGTGTTCCCATCAAACATAGTCAGGTGTACCTACTTTAATTTACAAATCCTGTGTCATTGATCTTATTTAACTTCTTTAAAACATGGCCGTCGTGAAAGTCGCGTTTGGAATCCAAATTCAGATCTATATGTGTGTGCAGCAAGGATTGATCGCCTCAAAGTTGTCTCTGTGCCACATTTGTGCAGAATAATTCAGTCTAAGAAGCTTAATATTACAAGTACATTCTGGTCTCGTCTGGTCAGGAGCAGAAATCTGTCTTCATGTACAGAAAGGAAGCTGGGCAGGATCAAAGTATACTACACAACATTTGCTAGGGATATTTTGTAAAAAAATAGAAAATTCAGAGTTATCTCCCCTACCAACCCTAACCCTGCCCAACCCACTGTCACTTGAAAGTCCTGGCTTCGAGATTATGAAACTTTTTGAGTATGATTTTGTGCTCAATTCAAAGTTTTATTCACAAATCCCCATTAAACGAGCTTGAGCATTAAATCATACTGAAAAGGTTTCGTAATCTCATGTGCCAGTCTATTGGATTTAATTTTCATTTATCAATATGTTTTTATCAAGTTAAAAAAAAAACAATTTGTTACATTGACTCATTAACTTTGTGCCTCTGACACAGTCTACTAGATAGAATAACATACATGTTGTGCATCCCTGAATTAAAACCTCTTATGTTACAAACAGATTGTAATGCTATATGAGGAAGCATATTGAATATCCACGGCACAGTATAGAACTAGTCATAGCAAAATACTGACAGATTTATGCTTTTGCGTGTGTTTATCTCCTTAATCCCCTCCATGCTGGATTAGGCACAACCACTGCTCTTTAGGGCATCTCTAATTGCCTTCAGCTGTAAGAGGGTTATTAATGATACATTATGTAAAGTCCAGGGACTGTGGTCACTTTTCACTTTTAGATTATGAAAACAGATAGCTGTGGCATCATCAGAGGCCTGTTGCACGAAGCTCTTGTAGTGCTACAATAGTTGTAACTGGGCTCCCTCCACAATAGAAAGCCTTGACGTTACAATAGTTGTAGCCTACAAGAGCGTCGTGCAACGGGCACCAGATTGATGCCCAACGGGAGTGGTTCTTCTGTCATAATGAGTGAGTGAATATGGAGTTTAACGTCGCTGCGGGAATCTTTCACCCATTTACGACGATTCCGTCATAAATAATATTATAAATAAAAAATGCATGCGTTCGTAAAATGTCTCCGTGATGTCTTGTAGTGATGTAGGCTATTTCACCGATAGACCCTATTAATATGCCAAAGCTAATTCATACATAAACTATGCGTAATTAATTACGTCTAGTATCGGGATGCATTTTCGTATTCTTTATGACATTTCACATGAGGTGGTTTATAAAAACATGAAGTCGGGTTATAAATGAATAGATCAGTATAACAATATATCGGTTATATACAGCGCTAATGCATTAGAACTTGTCGTAGAAGTACATAATATAGGTAATACTCTACCATAGCACTCAAAACTAGTCGTATACCGGTCGAACGTCGAAGCCAGGTATTGGTTGAAATGTTGGAAACACATTATTGTATGTGGATAATTTGCCTGGTTTTCTAAAATCATTCCAGGTTTATAATTGGCATAAGAAATAATTACAACTTGATCC
>JAUTBZ010140007.1:0-12930 GCA_032361785.1 Lepetodrilus galriftensis | reverse complement strand
GTAGAACTAGATCACAGAGTGAGCTATTGGCTCCGGCCCTAGGGCCGGGATTCATAACGGGGCCTAAGTCAGTTTTTGATGACCAAATATATAGCAAAAACTTACTTAGCCCCTTTATGAATACCGGCCCAGTTGATTTGATGTTATCTTAAAATTCTTGGTTTCTGTGGCGGAATACATAGACCATACGTTTATGTCGTCATCTGGTGAGGGAACATCTTAGCATCTTCTCTAAATGAGAATTTCTTTCTTCCAAATTTCTTTTTAAAAATTAAACAATATTTGCACTGTCACCAATTCTCTAGCAGTTCTTCAATGTACATGTATCGCAAGAACATTACCTGATTGGTACCATTAATATATCAATTACATTTAAAAAATAAAACGAGGTTTAGAGACACTTTCAGGATTCTTTCATCACGGCAGTTTATAGGAGGAAACCCACAACATCCGTAGCGCTGAATGTTGAAGCAAACCAAGGATGATAACTGCAATGTCACGGTACAGACAGCGCATTATCATGATTGTGTCATATATTTTCACGAACATTAATGCTGGGCTCCCGGGACTGGATTCGAACCTAGGACCTTTGGTCCCGAAGTCCAACATTAATGTTCTACCATTGCGCTACCACCGACAACACGATTACATGTAGCTGCTCATAAAAAAGGTTATACGAACCAAACATTAGTGTTGTAAGCACAGGCATTTAAACTCGATCAATTTTGTATATAACATTTATTAGGATTTGTATTCTTAGACTATATTAATGGCGCAGCTGGTATTATAGTCTCTAGATATAGGAGAATTGAAACCCCAATGAAATTGTAATTGGTATTAACAAATCGCGAATCGGCAATATATTCAATAATTAACTAGATACTTAGACCTACTTTTATATATTCTATAAGGTATCGGGGAATTTCCCTCCGGTCATTTCCCCCCGGTTTCACTCAATATATTGTTTTCGAAAAAAACGTCAGCATCAATATTCATATAAATAACCCTTACATTTATTTAAATTATCTTATTATAATATAGTAAGTGATGTTAAAATGGAAACATGTCAGGCTGTGCTCACTTTGTAAAGTAAACTTATTTACTTACAATCAATACATGCATCTTGGTATGGAAGCATGTGTTCACTTGGTAACATAACATGAACCTGACCACAACTGGATGTTGTGATTGTGCAGTACCAAAAACATTATTTTGCTTTTCTGTTAGCGTTTGGATATCAATAAAACTATTTTTCTTCAGTTGAGAATCGGATTAAGAACTGGAGAATCGGGACGAATTCGGCAGGAAACGGCTGAATCGGGACACTTCATGAACAATATCTGATTGTTGTAATTATTTGTATTTTCTTTTACATTTAAAAAATAATTTCCGCCGCTAATCACAGGATCTTGATCTGACTTTTGACAAATTTTAATCGGAAATGGTCGTATCAAGGACGGCAGTAGTAAAAGTCCTGAAAGTGTGAAAGAGGCCCGTTCATCACAACAGCGTGCTGACCCACAGGACACCGTCCAGACACCGCCCAGACAACACAGGACATTGTTACTATTTTGATTCGATACAGCAGAATTTGTCACGATTGTAATCCGACTAGACAAAATCGGCTGAGTTTCCCGAATGTTACGGATAAGAAAGCTTAGTGAATGGAAACCAAGGCTCAGAGATTACGAAACCTTCTTGAGTACGAGGTCGTGATCAACCTTTGTTCACAAATCCCCTGATAAAATTTGAAATCGTACTCAAAATGGTACGTAATCTGAGCCTGTATTCTCGAAACTTCTTAGCTAAGTACTTCTTAGTGAGAATAGATCTCTTCAAAAGTTAACATAAGCAGAAACCCAGTTAAGAAAATTCTTAGTACTTATGAACTACTTAGGACTTGCGTGGTCTCGAGAATACGGTACGGGCCCTGGTTTACAAGTGACCATCGTGCTTTCTTTAGAAGAAAGGAAACGACGTATATTCATCTGAATGATAAAATACGATCGTTAGATGAAAATTGTAAAATTGAATAATAAGACATACGATTTGTCCCCGGGGGTACTCAGCACTAAAAAGAACTCTCCTCATGGCCAAAATACCACGGCGCCATTATTATATAGAAATCATCTGCCACTTCAGTCAATGAACACCGGAGCGCAAGCATTTCCATGCGCCAGATTCGTCCGCGGCCAATTCGATATTAACGCTTTACTGCCAATCATGAATGCTTCAATTTGATTATACTCGAGGAAAGTAGTATCAGTGGATACATGGATTATTCTGGGATTGTATTAGGTTCTCAAACTTACCATAAGTGGGTTTGGCACGACTGTAAAAAAAATATATATAGCCCTTTAGGTAGTTATACAGTCAGACATGCAGAAGCAGAATTAAGCGTGGGCGAAGCAAATACTAGATCTGCTGACGCAGCGAAATATGAAGCATTCTGTGTATGGATTAGAATGTAGAAAAAGAGTTGAACTTCCGATGTAGCCATACAATGGAGCTGCACAAACCGGTAGCAATATCTTGTTATAGCTATACATATTTATCGAGGAATAATATAGGTACGGTAGTGTTATATATATATAGTAATACTAGGTCAAGGTGTTGCTATTGTTGTGCATTATGAGAAATAAGTCCTTAAGAAAAGGAAACAGTATTTACTACTCATCTAATGGAATCCGTAAATATAAACCAAATGTATTTCTCCATGTACATCATGGAAACAATATGCATTTAGAACTTCCCATTTACTGTACCCTGTAAAACGTCCCATTAAATAATGTACTATACTCTGTACAACTTCCCGTTTACCGTACCCTGTAAACATTTCCTATTTACTGTAGGCTACGCTATAAAACTTCCCATTCACCGTACTCTGTACACCTTTCCATTTACTGTAATCTGTAAAACATTCTATTTACTGTACTCAGTAAAACTTCCCATTTAAAGTACTTTGTAAAACAGGTAATTTCCTACGTCGTAGGCCTACTTTAGTGTAACCTGTAAAACTTCCCATTTACTGTAAATAAAACCATTTAAATAGCGGTACCCTGTGGTAAGCCTATTTATTAAACATCTAAACAAACGGGTACTCACTTTTAAATACTGTATCGTGTACTAGTAAGCTAATACATTTCGACCACCTAGAGATAACACTGTTTAGTCTACTCCAATCAATGTATATACAACTAAAATAAAATACAAAATAAAAACATTTAGTGCACTCTCTAACCACCCCCATTTAGAGCACCATGAAAGTAAACAGATCTACTGCAGCTTGTAAATAAACCAGTTTACCATAACCTATGAAGACCATACCTCCCCCCACCCAAACCCCTCACCCCCACCCTATAAACAAAGTCGTGTCTGTTTGAATAGCTATGCCCTTGAGACATCGTATGGGCCGAGAATTCAGTCACGTGATGGGCGAAAAAAAGGAAAGCAAGGCAGCTTCACTAGTATTTGAAGTCCTTCCGTATTCTCTTGAAGAAACCAGACACATATCCTCTTATCTGGCGGAGTGATATTAATAACTTCCGCTACTGTGAGTAAAGCGGTTCACGGAGTACACATACTCGCCAAGATATAAAGAGTGTCTTTGTTGTGACTTGCATGCCGAGTGGAGGAACGTACAGTCAGACAGGTGTATGCATACCCAGGCATAAATGGACGGGTGGACTACACACGAGCAGACGACTATGAAATGGTTTATGAACATCCGGGCAGTTTACATGTCTTCTTAACCTTCAAAATGTATGATATTTATCATATACTTACAAACGGACAATCGCTGAAAATTAAAACATTAACTTTCCTTTATTATACGTTTTAACGTCAAGAATATTTGGCATAGCAATATTTACCATTAATGTTTCATTAACTGTTTCTACTAATATTAGTTCATATTACTCCTCATGATCTGAAAGATATTTATTATTTAACAAACACATGAACGCACTTCACACCTCGCACGTTTCTTTCCTTGTACTCTTAGCGAGGATCCAGAGATAATTTGTCATCCCCGTGTGGTCTACGTTTCACGAAATGGTCGTAATGTAGTCCTAGCATAAATCTAGACTTGCGCCATGCTTTTACTATAGATGTCAAGAAATGACGTAAACCCACATTACGCCCGTACTTCCGGTACGATCTTTTCTAACTGTAGACTTGATAATTTGTATATGTATATAATATGCGTGATTCATATTGCCAAATTGGTATGTAATTTGTTATACGTTTTAAGACTTGAGACTATTACTAAGCTGTCTGCGTCTAAAGTTCATCTACCTCTGAGAGTAACGAACTCTGCGTTGCTTTTCGGATTCGTGCAGACATTTCTGAACAACAATTAATTATTGAAATTTACGTACGTCTTGGTTGCAACTACCTGGCTGTGTTTTCTTTCAGTGCTATACGATAAATTGTCATCATACTGGGACCTGGATAATATCGTAGTATAAATATATTTAGGTTCCATGCACTTCTATGTACCTTCCCCATGAAGGCTGCAGTGCCATTCTACTGAACACTCTACCAAATTTGAGTTTGAGATTTTGCTCAGCTGAAATTTCCCCCCATTGTCTCAGTGCTGTAGCTCGAGGAAAAACTGAAACCCAGCTAAATTTCCATTTTACATTTTCCATGTCTAATCGAGATACAATTACAACGACTTATATTCGCCAATTTCACATCTGATGCAACTGTTGGTCGTTAGATGACGCTGCATAATTTGCATATTCTGAAGCCGCAATTCATATGCAAGGGGACGTAATCAATACGGATGTTGGATCTTTCTGAATGATACTTTTGGTTAAATTATTCTACAGGTAATATAGGCCTACACGTTTTAGATTTTAATTTTAGAGTAAACCATGGCAGTAGTACTGCAGAGGCCACACGGAGCACTGTCTTTGCAAATAAGTAGTCTACAGTCTACACATGACATTAAAGATTGCAGGATATCACAAACGCCCGTCTACACGTCTACACTATCAACATTTCGACAACATTTCGGCAACATTTGTAATTCGACGCCGTGTGTCACAAATGTTTCCCAAATGTTGATAGTGTAGACGGGGCAAAAGGATCGGCAACATGTATCGCAACCTATATAAATACAATGCAATTAATGTTGAGAGATGTTGCCGAGTTTGAGCAATCAGCTGACCTACCTGAAGCATGGGAGTGGGAGAGCTGTTCTTGTCTGTAGGTCAAATCATGCTTTCCCTAAAAAGAAAGTGCGATTTTTGCGGGGAAGTAAAACATATTGTTTTTCTATTTTTTTTTTTATATAATAGTTATATTTCTAAAAGTCCTTAGCTTTCTTTTTCTTTTTTTACTTAACTGCTTACAAAGTGATTTTCCCCCTCCCGTTTATAGCCCAAAATGTTGCATAAGTGCAAAAGTAATTTCGCCTATGACTGGTACAAATAGTCAAATACATAGATTTCATAGTTTTCCTCAAATATCCTACTTTTCCGCTTTTTTAAAAACAACATTTCGACAACATTCCAACATGTTGCCGAGATGTTGATAGTGTAGACCGGGGCCTAAATTCATGT
The DNA here is from genome assembly GCA_032361785.1 of Lepetodrilus galriftensis. Classification (NCBI taxonomy): domain Eukaryota; kingdom Metazoa; phylum Mollusca; class Gastropoda; order Lepetellida; family Lepetodrilidae; genus Lepetodrilus; species Lepetodrilus galriftensis. The sequence goes on along the minus strand of JAUTBZ010140007.1, from coordinate 7,360 downwards.
ATCGCAACATGTGTCGCAACAAGCTGCCGAACTGTTGATAGTGTAAACGCAGCTTAACGCTCTCGTAATTAATAAGTGCACGATTCTCATAAGATATTGCCGCTAGCTATAGAGAGCTCATGTACATTTATATACGGTTCATATACGAAAGCTTCGAGAAACGTTACTTAAAACAGACGGGTTACGCATATTTGTTCCGATATTTTGACTATCGACTTTATGCTTTTTACCTTTGACGCAAGACATGTAATTTGATCTCGACATGCACCTGTGAAAGTAAACGTACCTGTGATCATATTGTATTTATAAACAAGCTTTGCCCAATTGCTCTGTAATAGTGCAAGGACGCAACATGATATGCTCTTCCATACCTGCATGTGGTCGATAAACTGTATGAACAAACAATCTCAGAGGTTTACAAGTGGCCCGATTGCGGATTTACATCGTAAGCTATATGCCGGAATGCAGCGGGGTGCTACTATAATCACACACGCTCGTTTATAGTTTATGGAAAATACATTGCCATGCCATGCCTGGGATTCTCCCATTGAACACTGTTACGTGTCCAAAAGTCATACTAACAATGGTAATATTGGATAGTACCTCAATTGAGGTATATATACGGTAGTGTGAACTTTGCTGCGTTATTTAATATTCATTTGTCTTGCTTATTAAATACTTATATATAATAATATACATATACGCGTTACATTACGTATGCTATAGCATTGGTCATGACATTGGTCATGGCATTGGTTATAGCATTGGTCATAGCATTTGTTATATCGTTGGTTATAGCATTGCTCATAGCATTGGTCATAGCATGGGTCATATAATTGGTCATAACATTGGATATAGCATTGGTCATATCCAACATTGGTCATATCATTGGTTATAGCACTGGTCATAGCATTGGTTATGGCATTGGTCATAGCATTGGTAATATCATTAGTCATATCATTGGTTATAGTATTGGTCATAGCATTGGTTATGGCATTGGTCATAGCATTGGTAATAGCATTAGTCATAGCATTGGTTATAGTATTGGTCATAGCATTTGTTATATTGTTGGTCATACCATTGGTAATATCATTGGTCATAGCATTGGTTATAACATTGGTTATAACATTGGTCATAGCATTGTTCATAGCATTGGTTATAGCGTTGGTCATAGCATTGGTAATAGCATTGGTCATATAATTTGTTATATTGGTGGTCATACCATTGGTAATATCATTGTCATAGCATTGGTCATAGCATTGGTTATAGCATTAGTCATAGCATTGTTCATAGCATTGGTTATAGCATTATTCATAGCATTGGTTATTGCATTGGTCATAGCATTTGTTATATCGTTGGTTATAGCATTGGTCATGGCATTGTTATTTGCTTCGTTATATCAATGCAAGGTTACATAACTCAGTGGTATAACTTAAAAATAGAATACGCAACGGTAACGTCAAAGGGGACATAACTCTAATGTTGTTCGCATTCCTTCTTAGAACAGTGATGCACGAAAGACAAGATAAATAGCGGAACGTTCCCTATATTCATATACAATATTAATATGTTGATAAATGTGGACTAAGTACATCAGTAAATAACAACTGTTGGGTGGATAAATCAAGCGTAATTAGTCTCAGATCGAAATTCGTTTGTCCATTATACAGAGGCCTATCAACTACATGATATTATGCCTTTAGGGTATTTATATTAATAACTGTAATTATAACTATATAAAATAACAGTTATATAAATAACTGTAATTATAGACTAACATTTGTAAAAAAAAAAAGTATTCTTACTATTAGACGATGTATCTACGTTTAAAAGGGAATCGTGCAATCATCAATGAGCATGCTATTGTAATAGATTTAATCACTAATAATATATATTTCAAATTAACTTCAAGCTCAACTTCTGCAATTTGATCGCCTCTCTTTCTGGGTATCATCTCTACATAATACTTTGATTGCAAAATGTGTGATACCAATCTCGGATAATGATAGTAAAATGAATAATGTATAGATATTGGAATACAAACAGTTATCTAGATAGTATTGCATGAATGTCAAGTCGTAAATTACATAACCTTTTCTAATTCCAAGATATATATAGTGAATTGTAATTCCAACACTGCATCACGTAAACTAGTCCACACTTTTATATATCATAGATCGGTGCCCTTAGACATACGAAGGGAATAACCTTTAATGTGGGATTGCTTCCAAAATTGACAGTTTTCACTTTGAGGATACCTCCAGGAAGAGGGGCAAGAGTAATTTTAGAACTTTGCGGGGAAGTTTTTTATTCAGTGGGGATCCTCGTAGATTATGCATGCTGCACGCACACAGTGACAGGAACATCGGAAGGTTGTGGGTGAAATGTACTTCGTAAGTCCCCGATGTGGTCTTTGTTATTAATATATAATGCACGCATATTACACCCCACCCCACACTGTATTTACAAAGGACAACGCGTAAATAGCAGTGTAAATTATGTCGGTTGTTGTTGTTGTTGTTGTTGTTGTTGTTGTTGTTGTTGTTGTTGTTGTTTTTGTTCTTGTATAGAAATATAGACATGCAAATATATCTACTATAACGTATAGAACAAATGCATGTAATATAAGTATAATTCATGCGTTATTTCTTCACATTCGCATGTGTTCTCACAGAGAGAGTTGTACTACTTTATAGAGTAACTCTTATCTTCTGATCGCCGCTTTAAAGTTCCCCTTTTAAAATCTAATAGAGGGAAACATTCCTTTATCCAATCATGTATCCGCCTTATAAATGAGTAATGCGTGTAACCAGTTTGCATCCTTCTTATAGTTTTTTTTTTGTTTTTCATTCCATGCAAAACTTATAGTATGTTTCTTATTATGCTATTTGATAATATGTCTTGTGTGTTTGTAATGTACATGTTGTATTGTAGCATTGTATTTCGCTCTGCCTTGAGTTACATATAACACATTTCCCTTTTGGATATTAAAATATTGTCCATTATCTAGTGTCTATTGTTGACAACGAATGTTGCGGGTTGTAATGAGCTGCTGAGAAAGGTTGTTAATGCGTTTGTATACTTATTATGGAAAGTATTCATCTATTATAATCAGTACCATTTAATAATGTTAATTATAGTTTATATCATGTTAATAGTATGCAATGACATACTATTGTAGTAAATGTCTCGAATTGATTGTCTTTACTATTCTCATTACCATGACAAGCGTTATTTTAGAATAGTGTATATACCGTACTCTTATAAAAATAGTTTTACAATATGTCTTTCCATGAACTAGTTTTAAATTAGTATTCGCAGTCGTGTTGGAAAACACGTCTAACAGCCGAACGTTCATTCTGTAATAGTGCATAGCATTTACCATTTCATTACTCGATAATTCATGAGAAATTGCCTTAAAATATAAAAATGCCGTTAAATGCAATGTTAAGATTAGACGATCGCAAATGGAAACGCGTTGAAATTACAGAACAAAATAGAAACTGTATCGACTCGGGACGAGAATATCGGAATTGGTAGATGGCGTAATAACAGAACGAACAAACTATCTCTTAATGGTTGGACAGAGTTAGGCATAATATCACAGATATTTAAGGTTGTTTGGGACTATATAGTTCTTAGCTACAACTTCAAAGTACATTCACTTGACATAAATAAAATCATGTTTGTACTTCCAAAAACATTTCCAGCGCTGTATGCTATCAGCCGTGCATATTTATTTTGTCAATTAAAACCATTCTCTGTAAACTTAGAAATGTTAAACCTCACCAGGTTATAGTATTTTGTCGTTTCCATTCAAAACACAATCTCCTTTTTCTTGATATCCGTGGAGACCGATATCCGTCTGTTAGTTCATGAATTCCTTATCCGTTAATATATCAACACGTGCCGTTTTTCAGGTCCGTGTTTGATCGCATGTGTATACGATTCGGTTTTCAGAAATCAAAATAATTGCTGAAAGGATATTTCAATACGTACGTGTTTTATATTAGGACCGTATCGCGCATTCATCTCCGACAAACATCTGTATTAATAAGTCAGTTATTAATAATACGGTACGGTCCTACTTAGATAAGATTCTCTGTTACTGAATGGTGCGAAGAGCGAACACTACACTTTGCACTTATAGGTCTTTCCGAATAGCGTACATGGAAGTAGGTATATAGGCACTAGGATAGAGAGGTTAAGTTAACCGCAAAACACTCAATGTGTACTAAACTCGGTCATTGTCAACGACATCACGGGTACCTCACGGGATGGCACTCCACTTTGCTTCATAATGGCCGTTAATTAATACGCCATTATTGGCGTGGGTCGTAACGCGTAGCATCGGTCGCTTTTCTCCTCGGATTTATTTTTCTACTACTGAATGCTAATTTAGTTTGCAGACCTGTCGGCCATTACGTAAATACTTTGGTAGAAACCTGATGAAGAAGATACAGACATGCAAAATAATTAAATACGGCAAGGTAAAGGTCGTATATGCCGATGGTAAGGTTGAACGGACTCTATATTCAGTGACCTTGAACCTTAGGAAAAGGGTGATTGGTCTGGTTGAAGATAGAAACCTCATAGGTATTGGTATCATTATATTCATTGGTTTCATTGCTAAAACAACAGATAAGATGTTGTATTGTCCCACGGGTATGGCGTTATGCACAGTGGATTGGTACATGTATCCTGTCACTTAGTCATGATGTCTTACCAGAAGACCCGAGGCTTATTTAGTGTAGAGTCTACTACCTATAGAATTACTATTGCAAGAATATGCTTGTCTTATGGTGGACAATGTCCTATGGTGGGCAACTTGTTGATGATTCTGGACGATCTATTTCAGGAAAATGAGTGATGCACGTGTAGGGGTGATGTCGTGCAAGGTGGAGTGGATGACGTAATGTAATAAGATCAAGTAATATCAACTACAAGTCCGACACCATGTGACCACCGGATGCTCCATCAGATCCTTTGACCTTGTCCACCATTGATGTCATCGGATTCCTGGGAAACACCTTACTTCCGGTATATTTAATTAAATCCACAGCGAAAACTACATACATGTATATCTGATCCGGGCTATGTAAAAGAAACTGAATTTTCAGAAGTGTGTATACATATTGGTCTCACCAATGCACTATTAGTATATGGGCGTATGTTTCAGTTCCTTCAGCACTGTATTCTGCCGTTCCACTGTACGCTTCCGCACCTTACAATGCCCCTATTTCCTAACTAAGGCACTATTAAGCAAAATATCACCTTACACAAATGGCTATCAATACTGGATGAACCCTACTCATATAAAGACATTCGAGTGTACTGGCTTCACGGTTAACTGTTGTTAACCCTCTTACATGTATTTTATTCAATGCCATCCCCGTTATCATGTTTTCATGTTGTTTTTTGGTAATTATTACTATGCATTTTATTCTCATAAAACGAAATAGTATATTAAAATAATTTACAGACACTAACTTATATAACTGTTAGTAGGCCTATAGTAAAATAATGTACAAACATTACATTATATGACCTTTATATTGTGTTCAGTGTTTTTTCTTTAGATTATCAGATTTTGTTTTATGATTGCCAATTCACCTATTTATTTATTATCCTCACGTTTCTGAATATATGTTATTTGAGATTTAACTCGCACGTTATCTTATACAGGATATGACTATCAAATTGCACATCACCCTGTTATCACTTCCGATAACAATGCAGAAGCAATCGTCACTTCTGGCATTAAACATTAGACATAGGTTATAATTAGGGCATCAACATCACAGATATGTATGGGTGTTTTGGACTAGTTCTTAGCTATATCTGCAAAGTATATTCACTTGATATACACTTGATAACTCATGTTTGTACTTCCAAAATGCTTTCCACCTCTGTGTGGTTGAAACATCCCCACTGCAACCCAAAGATAGACAACCTGAATTTGGTCCGTATGTGTTTGGAGGGTTTGCTTCGTTATATATCATGCAAGGGGTACTTTTTATAATTTATATGTTTGAAATTATCTCAGAAACAGGAGTTTGGATATTATTTCCAATCAAGTAAGCTCCTTAATGTCATTCAAAATTAGGAAGTTTATCAAATGTTTCAGTAAATATACTATGAGAAATATATTTTTCAAAAGTATTTAGAAAGGTGATACAATTATTACATGGATCCAGAACAATGCATTGATATAATAATGTTTCAATGTGTTGACGTCAAGTACAAGAGCCTATTTCTTTAAATATTGAAATATTTACTCCAAAACACAATTTTCCTAGTAATAGAGCTATGTTAGGTACCTATTTATGTATTCTATGAATGCATGACAAGGCTGTTACACGTCTATTTATAGAGAAAATATATAATGTTAAATTGTTAATGGTGTAGGTAGTGTATACAAATTTATATATTGTATATTTGTTTACTTAAATGTGCGTATGTCGATTTACTTAATCAAATTTCCCTTAAATTCACAATATTTAAATCAATTTAAAATGAATTAAATGTACATTACTGAAATAAAGTACAAACAGATCAATCCTGTTATTAAAGGATACCGAAAGTGTATCAAGCTATTTAAAGCCAAAGTAGGTTTGTCACTGTGGCATTAATTTGAGTCAAATAATGATTATACTTCGTTCTGCACCATTAAACTATCTCAATGTATAGTAGCTCTTTTAACGTGTGAGCTTTACTTTGGATTCCCACTGGATTTCAATATAGTAAGATGTATGTATTGTGCAGAAGAAACTTCTCCGATCTGTAATTGTTAGTGTTGATGTAATTACGATATATTCCATTTTAAGGCAATAAAAACAAAACATTTAGAGCCGTTTTCAAGATTCTTTCACTTGTATTACGGTAATAATTTAAGTTATTGTATTTTCAAGTTCTTCTATATACAGTGTATCTATGTTATTTATTATACATGTAACTATACGTAGAAAACGTCCCTATTAGTCCAGTCAATCTAGCCCAAAAAAGGGGGTAACCCACCACAAATTGCAACAGAAATGTTTTCTATGTTTTTATGATCAGAATCCACCCCTTTATAACATATCAAAAGTCTAGAAAAATCTAAGTGGTGGAACCCGGTCAAAAATGACCTTGACATTTGTATAGGTTTTACCTATAAGGTCAAATATATGTTTTTTTCAATGTCAAAATAAACATAGCATATTATATATCAAATTAAAGGTATCTTCACTGGCAATCTACTGGTACCATTTAATTTCATGTCTGATGTGGTATTAACATGTTAAAAGTGACCTTGACCTTTTACAAGTGGAATTTCTCGACAATTTCCAATTGCTATACTAGTCTGATCGTTGTACCGGAA
>JAUTBZ010140006.1:0-28410 GCA_032361785.1 Lepetodrilus galriftensis | reverse complement strand
TGAATTGTTTAACACTACTTAAGAAAGCCAGTCTACTAATAAAAGTGTCCGCCTTCTGTAAAATTATTAAGGATACCTTTAAACTGTAATACTGCCTTCATTGTATAGTTATTATTATGTCATGACTCCTCCTGTAAACCTCACATGCTGTTGTAAACTCACAGCCCCAGAGTGAATAAAGTTCAGTTCACTTCAGTTCAGTTGCCATATCTAATTGAGTAGAAGTTAACGTTTGCTTTCTCGTATTCAAAACTGTTTCGCCTTCCTAGCTGAACTTGTACATACCTAACCTCCCAAGAATTACCAGAAATCTCAAGTCATGCAATTTACAAATGACTCAACTTCCAAAGACATTCGGAGTTGTCATTCTAGGAAGCAGTCCATTCGTAGTGAACAATCTCTCCAAAAGACATCCGTGAACCTGACAAACTGTACACTTTCAAGCAAAAAATCAAACAACTCTTTTATGAGATCAATTATATGGATGGTCATTGTTCCCACACATTTAAGCATTTCTACTGGATACTTCCACAACAGATTCATTGTGTAGACGAACATACGTGAAACACCAATGTCAATAGCTGAGCCTGGGGACATTGGGAGGCCATACTCTGAATGTACTAACTGTTATACTGTATGGCTTCTAAATTAATGTACATGAGCCTGTGGTACGCTTGACTAGCATTACTCTTTGACTAGCATTACGGCAATGTCCTCGCCGGGTATACGTGAGACTAGCATTACTCTTTGACTAGCATTACGGCAATGTCCTCGCCAGGTATACGTGTCACGTGAGACGCCATCCTCGAAACACAGACCATCGTGCCTACTTTAATAACATCCGTTTAAATGGATTCTTAGGCATAATGGTCTGCTCTCTGAGTAGGATAACGCGCAGGCTTCAATGAGTTTCCGATCCTTACAGCTAGATTATAATTAGAATACTCATATGCATTTGTTGCGTGTAGATTATGCCCTTCAAAAGACTACTTTCGCCATTGAGCTACTTTTATCCAGGAACATTGCTCACAAAAGACACGACATCTGTCACTCAAAATACATTTTCATGCAACTTTTAACTTTTAGCAATGCCAGCTTGCCCGATTTTGTTCAGTGCAAAAGAAAAACACATTACTATTCATGTTAGATTCGCGGATGTGTTTAAATGCAGGAGATTGTTCCACATGTAAATGGCCCTACAACCTGGAATCAAGTTCTCATCCATATTACGTGATGCTATTTGACCGATCGAATCCATGCCTGATCACGTTTGAACCAGAGAGTACACTAAAGTGCTCAGAGGTCGAAATCAATCCACGTCTACTTGGAATTAACTGCTTCGGGCATTAACTGATAACTGCTTCTGGCATTAACTGACTGTCATATAAATTAGTCTAGCTTGCAGATGGAGAGGCATGAGAGCGAAATTGAAAAATATCTGGTCGTGAAATGTTAGTGATACCTTGCCTGGAATAAATATTACGATGCAATTGAGAAATTGAGATATAGGATTGCTCAGTGTCTGGGAGACGGAACTAGGACAGATATACTTCAGTGCGACCATTTGAACTTATCTGAAGCCAATACAACGAGGAACGCGTCTACGCCTACTGGCGGATGTAGAATCCATTCAGCAATCAGTTTAAGTTGTCGAATTCAGAGTCGAGTGTATGGTCATTACAGAAATCACGAACATCGAACACCTGTTCACCACTTGCCATCGTGGTAATTGATTCACTTGTTGGCAGTTTTCTAGTAGAATTGCGCAATGACTACGAAACATACAAAGACCCTCCACTCATAATCGCTCATTGAACACGAGAAATATAAAGGCGCTCCGCTTATACTCGCTCATTGACTGCGTTATACAAGTAATACAAAGGCTCCGTACCTCAACGTGTTTGTCCAGACTATCTGGGAAGTAGTTCAGACCTAGCTCATTGGAGGCGTCATAATCATACATCTACCTACTAACATACACCGTTCAAGCTCCTACTAACATACACCATTCAAGCTCCTACTAACATACACCGTTCAAGCTCCTACTAACATACACCGTTCAAGCTCCTATTAACATACACCATTCAAGCTCCTACTATCATACACCAGTCAAGCTCCTACTAACATACACCATTCAAGCTGCATGTCCAGTATAAGAATCATTTAATTGAGTTGAGATCCTTCCACCTTTTGAAATACATCGTCTACATCACAACCGTGAACATACCGTAGTCAATGGCACGGATGTTAGGTAGACAAGGATAAAGGGTTTGAATTGATGACTCACATTCCAGCAACTGGGGTTCGAATCCCAGGATCGGCACGGTGCTCTGTTACAATGGTGACCAACGAGTAGTTCCTGGTGAACCTCTCTCTGAGTTGTCGGACTGAGAATTCCTTGCTCTCTGATGGTTCAGAAGTGACTGGATTAACAATAGGGATTGGGGAGAATGTAGCCGGGTGCGATACAAGATGCTCCTACTGGTTTACAGAGGTGGTTAGCTCTTTCGGTAGACCGTTGGATTCCCAATCCAGCAGCTCGGGTTCAAATCCCAGGATCGGCACCATAGTATCACTGAAAGCTATGATTTAATGCCACATATAGTGACACTGCAAGATAATGGTATTTTTAATAATGATAAACACAGAAGAGTGAAGCTTTTAGTAAATGCGTACGTCACATATACCTTCACTTTGCAGACAAGGCCTCATGTCACACGTCATATTGCTAATGTTCCACGAGATACCTGAGTCAGAATACAATATATAGCTATCTTGATTTGTGCTATTAATAGTTGTAGACCACATAGTATTGTAATTTTGACAATAGTTTCCAGACGTAATGTCTGTTAAACACACCTGGCTAAATGCAGGTGCATCCTGGGTACATGGTCTGTCTCTATACTACCCGCAGTTTACACCCATGGACTGCAACACGTCTATCTCTATGCTACCCGCAGTTTACACCCATGGACTGCAACACCCATCGATACACTTCTGAGGACATCGTCAGTCACACGGGCATGCCTGCTAATTTAATAACGCTAAACAGCGAGTCTGATGTCGTGAGATACAAGATAAGATGCTTTCCCGGCTATCTCCTGGCAGGATCCAGCCTACATCCCACAGCGTCGTTAGATCACCCTTTGTGTCCAGATAGGCAGACGGGATTACAGAGTTAACACGATGCTGGTCTTTTCTCGACCCTGCCTTTACCCTCTGGGCAGGTCCAGATCTGAATAGTGGCTAATACCATCAGTCTAAATGGGCGATATGATGGCCCATTCCTTCATTGTTAAGGACCTATATCTGACCATCGCGTTTACGAGTATTGAAATGGGACATTGGCACACGCCGATACCACGCTTAACGACATTACAGCTCGCTACAGTCATCAAAGTCTTGCGTTAGGAATTGAGTACTTTTATTTGCGTAGCATTCTTGCGTAATGAAGTCTTCTCATTGTTCACGATCTTTGTCATACTTTACTAAATTGTCTAGATACATTAAATAGCGCTCAGACATTCTTTACCCATTTATTCAAAGATAAATCGACATAGAGTAGGTTTGGATTTCAGTACAGTATTATATTCCGAGCCACTCATGAATTCAAGTGTAAAGTGTCATGAGGCATGCTTGTGAGGCATGCTTGTGAGGACTGCTTGCTAAAAAATACAAACTGCGCAACATTCAGTGTAGGCTTCGTTGTATTTAGGACACCCTCAACTATTGGGGTGGTCCATTATAAACTAAAGTGTTACATGTAAGACCGGTTGTTACATACAGGACAAGTGTTTCAATTAGGACTGCAATAGAGGTATATGTACACCATAAATAAGAACAAATATTATCGGATATATCCCATCCATCGGCTTCGTGTAGTTTATAGTGTATAGGTTATATATTTTGATTGGAACATCAACGAATTTAAGTAAGTTATTGCAGACAGCGTTTCAATAAAAGGTCGTACCAGTAGCCCGCGCCTAAATCGAAGTTTGCGTCATTCACTGGTGTACTAGAAGAATGTCGTCCTCCCTTCTGTATGTCAAGGCTGCAGTACGACCATTTAGAGAACGAAGACCTTGGTTCTATATTTTGTGCTGGTTATTATATGACTCTCAAACGACAGGAGGACACTAACTGGCATTATCCTGTTCTGCATTTGATAGCAGTGTGGAGCCATGCTGTCTGCAAATAACTCGCGAGAAACGAACTAAAACTTATTTGCTAGCGGTATATGTGTTCCCACCAGACATGTTCCACATCCGCATACCGCAATCCGCATACGTATGCATCATAAAAACTCGTATACCTATGGAGGCTTACCTAAACATTCTGCATCAACAGAACACAAGCTTTGTCTTGAAGATGGCACTTGACTTGGCCCTTGATCTTTGCAATATCGTGGCGAGATGTTTATGACTTACCGTAATACATACATACCCTCATGCCACGGTTGGTTCATTAATACGCCTACAGATACACCACGAATACAGACACGCCGTAATAGGTAGCCCGTGATACAGATAATCCTTGACTTGTGTATGGAACCTGTATGTTATCGTTTAACCCGAGCCCTACCGCAGAGTAGATACCAGGTCTTGAACCCCCAGGTGTGCTGTCCACTACTCTACCAACTGCGCCTTCTCATACTACAACTCTTAATGCCAACTACGTAAACATAGCCTTAGTGTTAATCATGTTTCCACCTGCGCTCGTGTTTTCTTGCAGATATCAGGGTAATGTAATCTGTTAGCATTGCTGAATCAGCCTAGTGACAATAGAAACGAAGCAGATGCATCTGAGACATGCCGTTTACGTAATAGGCTGAGACTTGGCATTCCCTTTAGGAAATTGAGATGTTCTATTGCTGCAATAAATAGGGCCATGCCATAGATATATGCAACTATTTGACATTCCATATACAACATCAGATGGAGATCGACCTTCTACAGAAATGTACCCGACTGAGACACGTGAATCATGTAGAATGCGACACGGAGACAAGAACACGTATGTATGTGACCGGGCCTATGTGACCTATACATCAATGCCCAGTGACGTGTCTGCAGGTGGAACAACCGCCCACGATTACCTAAAGAAATCATCTAAGATAAAACACCAGTCTGGAAACCTGAAAAGGTGACCCAATCCGTCTTCAAAGACGCAATCTGATACGATGATGTCGTCGTAGTGACTTTTAGATTTGCGGCGCCGCATTAATCTAACCTGGCGTTAAATTCATGATGTACAGTGTCTGTGACGAGACAACGGGGGTCGTCATTTGCTAGTCTATCTCTTGATCCCGAGGCGGCACTATGATGCAGGATAGCTTTTCAGATACCTTAATGGTGTCGTGGCATAGAACACTGGGCTATTTCCAATGTACTGTTGACAACTCCGACCAAAAGACATTCATAATTGAAGTACCACCTCATGTAATGTGAAGTGACGTGGGAACCTCTTCAAAGATGGCGAGAAGTGGACAAAGATGTATAATTATACAATTCACACATATTTCTTTTCAGATAATGAGAACATTTTAATACCTCACGCAGCGTATTAAGAGGCAGCACGGGACTTGTCGGTGACAAGTGCACGGCCTGCGTGGACGTCAGTATGACAAGAGGGACGTATGTCTGCAGGCTATGACAGCAATGTGTCTTCCACAACACTTGAGTAGCAGTCATTAAGCATGTGTTCACTAATCCGTGTTTTGTCCTTGCAAATTTGTTCACTTATTTTTCATGTCAACTTGTCAACGTTGAATTGAGCCTAAATAGCCCAGCATGATGGAAATAGACGGCGTACGTTGCCGTACTTGTCGACTCGCCACGTGCAGAGAACGTTTCCAGTGTACGTGTCAATATGATAGTGCTGAAAATAGATTCGGTCACGGAAGATTTGTGCAGGATATCAAAATTAACTGTGCATTACCGTTCCATGTTAACTATGCATGAGCGCCCTGATTACGCAAATTACCGCTAACCTAAAACGCGGAAGCGAAGAGGAACGCCATTACAAGAAAACCATGCCATGGCATGAGTCAAGTGATATAAACCTTTCTATCAGTACCACGTCGTGGCTAAAAGGTGAATGATACGTGACTTCCGCTTCCGGTTTCTATACGCGTGGTTGTCGCATTTCTTCCGCGGGTAACAGTATATATAGGCAATCAAATATCTACGACATGAAAACATGTAGGGTCCATGCTGGTTCTAGTTGAATCAATAGAATGCTGTTACATAAATGTATGTTGGCAAACGAGTAACAAGTTTGGTTTAGATTTTAAGCATATATCTATTATTTTTTTGGACTTAAATTACGAATACAGAAAATATCAGATAATTCATGCTCGCATCAGGCTTGGTTGTAAAGATTTGAATGCTCAGCTGCATGATCGATACCTAATATAGATAACCCTAAATGTCCTTGTGGAAGTCGTAGTGAGACACATTACTTTGTCTCGTGTAAAAGAAATATAGTAATCTTCGGAATTCAATGTGTTTCTATATTGCCATTACTGGTGGCCATTCTATAAATACAATACTATATATGGTAGCCGAGATTAGTCTGACGAAGTAAACAATAATAGTATCCAATCTCTCCATGGTTTCCTTATCAAATCTCGTAGATTTAAGCTCTGAATATGTGTTGGCGCTTCGTAATTCAATGTGTTACACTAATTAATGTGTTACCGAAAGTTTCTAGAAGTTGGTCCCTAACTGTAATGGAAATATATTCATGTACCAACATATACGTTAGTTTAATTGCAGTGTTACCTTCATGAAGCAAGTGTATGGTGTAGTGTATGTATTATTTGTCGAGGAGCGGTATACAATAAGCTATACAGCTTGATTACCAATCCCTTCAGTTAAACCACATACCATTGAGATACACATTGCCTTTAGATAGACTGTTCCGTCAACATGATGCACATTTAATTCCTACAATACAATCCACTGCAAACATGAATGAATTGAATCTACATGGTAAATATATTCTAACTGAAATGGACAGCATGATCTAATTTACATTGGACTCCTTGTAGGATAAGTGACGTGCAACAGACAGGACTGAATTACGTACAAAGTGCTAACCAGACAAAACAGTTCCCATGTAGGAAGAATAAATAAGAAAATGAATCAATGTCGTGAGATACGTATTATTTATCGAACTATGTAACTGCAGTTCTGTAGAAGATTTACTATTTTCTTTTTAGAATTTGCTATTTAAATCATGGTAAGATAGCGTGGGTTGATGAACGTGTTCGGTGACGAATTTAATCAAATACTATGTGAACACAATGATTTCCTTACAAAATAAACATCGAGACGTGAAGTATAATGGTTAATTTATTCCTGGCTGGATTTCATTCTGCCATGTGTATTTATGCCACACGTAGTGAATAACCCAGCGCATTGGGATCTGTCGCGTACTTCTGTTAATGTATAATAACTATCTTCCTCTGTATATAGAGGGTGCCCATCTTATAAAGCAAAATTGTATGAATGCCTATACAAATTTACATATTATCTTAATTTTCTTTCATCAAACTCATGCCATTCTATCTGGCAATTAAAGGAAATCATTTTGAAATTTCAGGGTTTAAAAAAAATTGACTTAGTGAACTGAATTTCAATGGAAAAATCAGGTATTATACACATTACCTGATTATACAGATTAACTGTAATATATATACAATCCCACATATGTATATCCACATATATATATATATATATATATATATACAATCCTGCAATGTGGGTCAAGTTGTAAGCCGATGCCTAGCTATTCCTTTACCTTTGCTAGTACATATATATACTAGAATATGAAGCCAAGGTAAGGAGTAGCTAGGCCTCGGCTTGCAACTTGACGCACATTGCAGGATTGAAAGCAACCCAATTGCTGGACATGTAATTCGCCGTTTTAGTTGGGCGCCAAATCTATTCACATGATTAAATTCAAAGTAATCGATATCGCTGATATTACACAGTTATGTTACCTTTAGGAATGTGCCTAGTTAAGCGTCAAAGCTAAAGAAAGATATCCTTTTGGATTCGCAAACCATACTGGAAAAGTATCCGAATATTCACTTGGTCATTATGTTAGATTTTCTATATTTAGAGAGACGCGTGATGGGCAATTATGAAAGGGTTACTGTTCGATTTCATTCGTTTGACTTTCAAGCTTGATATTCGATTGAGGTTATCATAAAACATTCAGTTTTATAAACTTGCTGATTCACTTCAAAGAGGGAATGGAAAACCGACTTAACATAAAATAACAGTAGAACGATTTTGAAAACGACAGTTATACCTTCTGGCGTTTTGATCTTCCGTGAAATCCTGATATTATGTTCAATCATCTCTGCTTTCAGTGTTTAATCATACTTGGCTTATTCAGGCACATGTGGCAATGCTTAACAGTTATGAGGAATTTAGACATCAATTTAGAATCACGAATCTGATCCCAGGAATTCTGAAACTTCTAAAATAGAATTGCGATACATTTCAAATGAAACAATTATTTCATCGACTTATGTTTTCTATTATCATAGCGCCAGTAAAACACAGATTACAAAGTTTCAATGTTTTTCAATGATTTACTTTAAGGTAAATAGTTAATAGAATTCCAGAAGCAAACCTTTCAGATGTTCGCCAAATGTCATCTCATCTGGGATTGGATTCGTTTTATCTTTCAACATTTTGAACAAGAAACACATTAATGCATGTGCGATATTAATCTTAGGACCTAATGTATGGCTAACTCAACTGTCAGTTTCTTTGTTAGAGTTTGTGATATTATAATCAGAAAACAGTGGGAACACACGTGAAGGAGCACAACTGTATGTTTGTACGATTGTATCGTGAGGTATGGCGAACCAAAACACCGCGCACCATGGAGGATCTCCAATATATATATACATACACATAGTAATTCCTTCACACATGCCCACGATAATGTAATTATGTGACAATTAATAGCTTCCTTTTTCGTGTATATGTCTTGTAGTTGTACATTGCGATGTCTGAAGACTCGCATAACTATATATCATCAAGTGTACCTTTCAACGTCTGACAGCTTAAACAACTCGTGTTTATTATATTATATGGTAAACATTTCCATTTGATAACACTCAGATACCGGAAACTGCCATGAAGTAATATTTTACGTTCCACATCTTGCAGAACTATCATGGTTACACCTTTCCACGTGAGACATTAATAGAACAAGTATATATTATATTCTATAATTCGACGTCAGAGCGCTTACAGACATGTCATAAACGTGTATCTGTACATGCATGCATTTACATCATGTTCATCTTGCCATAAGAGAGAACTAACTTTCATCTTATGACTTTAATGAACGTTTCTTCTGTTTATCGTGTTTATGTTTATCCTCACTATGCCAGCTTAATGATATTTCATACATGGTGCAAACCAGTCTTAGAAATGTATTAACGCTGTATCGTACCTTATCTTGTAAACAGTTCTATGACTTGTACACGTACTGTAAATCATAAAACTGTATATGTTTTCAGACACACACTACTGGTTTGATACTTGTAACAAACAGTAAAGATATATCACAATTAAGATTAGTTTGCTACTACATGTAGTAATAAACAGTAATGCTAGTTCCATATTACTGGTTTGATATTACCATACGATACCATGAGTAACATTTGAATCGTGAAATAGTTGTAAGAACATATATATATATATGATGTATGGTTGCTCTATGATAGTCAACATTATTATTAAACACTACCTGAGAGGACGGTGGTGTGCATGTATGTTATGGCACATACGCCCTTCCTCTCAGTAATGATCACACACAGTATAGTAAAGATAAGTTCACAATACTGGTGTATTACTGGTAACAAGCAGTAACGACAGACTAGAATACTGGCTGACAGTTGTAACAGACGGTAGAGGTAGCTCAATAACACTGATGTCACACTGAGACTCGGATATTGACTGGGAATACCACGGCTGATGGAAATTGGATCTACTGGATACAGTCGAATATCTAAACAGTGTTGATAGTTGGTTTGAAGTAAGCTGGCGTTTGTCAAACACACGTAGAACAATAGTTAACTGAGGATCAAACGATGAGATGAAGGCCGAGTTCCAGTGATGTGGCTCTATGGTATAAAGGCCTACGTGTCTTCAGTCCTCTTTGACGAGGTTGTAAGTACCGCACAGACTGAGGTGAGACTACCAAGGACAGACATGCTTACGGTTGTTGCACACCGGAAGCAAATTTCGGGGAGACAAACCTTCTGAGATAGAACCTTATCATTCATATAACTGTTACAGCAACGCGTGTGAGCTGCAGATATTTTACTCGTTGCATCTGCTGTGATATAATAATGACTACGACTTGTATTGAGGCTATGGCTCTCGTAGCGCTACGAATGTTTCCTTGAATGTCTCCAACGCAGTACGAGCTTATCCACAAGATCCTTACATTCGCAATGGACTTTAACACAATACTGGTGTTATTGATACAAAGTCGGGGGTAGGCGGACATATACGTCATGGTTTATGGTTGACATAACGCATTAAGACATTCAGTAAAAAGAACACATTTCCTGATTCTTTAAAGCAATCAGTGTCTGCAGCTGGATCACGTGACGTACATTCTGCCGGATTTGCACAACAGCGTTATGTCATCCGTCATACGAGAAGTGTGCAGTAATGTATCAAGCACGGCATTAGAAATAATTGTACTATTTGTAATGTTATCTTTGTCGTGGTCTGCGTTTGTGGGACATACAAGAAGTATGCAATAGTGTATCCGCCACGACATTAGACATAATTGTACTATTTGTAATCGTATCCTTGTCGTGTTCTGCGTTTCTGGGACATGCCACAGTTTACCATTGGTGGTGATCAAGTATGGTTCTTTCAACAATTACGGATTACATATATCTTTCGTGGCCTCTTCCTGGTGGCTTTGCATGTACCATGTAATGATGGTTTATATCATGAAGTTTGTTTCATGAAGTTGTATTGCTATATATATTGATGGTATATCGCCACAGTCTATACTCTATGTTGATGCATTAACCAACGGCAATATGGGAATGTTAGGTCACTGTCTGGACCTTGGCAACCATTCACTGTCTGCATTATACTGTCTACCCTTCACTGCCTTTCTGGTCGTATTGATCACCAGAATGATCAATGCACCTTCTTTACAGAAATGTTCAAATGTTTTTACAATCAATCGAGATGTGACATGCGGGCAATTTGATTCAGCATTGCCTCTGCGGGCGTGTGTGTGTTTTGTTTTCTTTTTCCCCAACTCTATCTATCTCTCTCCCCCCCCTCTCTCTCTCTCTCTGTGTATGTGCGCGTGTGTTTGCGAGTGTGTGTCAGTGGATGTTTTTTTGTTTGTGTGTACGAGCGTACAACTGAAATGAACAACATCGTTAAAGATCAGAAAGTCGTGGGACGTGAAGGACACAAGACAATGAGAAGCTATTTTCAAATTATTATGACCTGCATGAGTCAGACATATCTGTTGATTGATCCCTTCTATTGTATCAAGATCACTTCCGGAAATAATAAGTTCTGCTCAATTGAAACACCCACGCGCTGAGGCAAAGAGCATACATTCCTCCCGACTAGCATGCGGAACTACTAGCTACTGGTCTGCTGCTGGCACAACACTCGGCGGCACCGCTATCTGTAGCAGTGCTATCTATCAGCGGCTGCATACTAGGCGAGGTAAAGGAAGAGTTCTTGACGATAGCATAGTCGCTGGCATTCATGATCAATTCAACATTTATCGTATTAGAATTTGAGCGCAAAACTGGTATTGAACATAAACGCGCGTTCTCAATAAACGTTTCGTAGGCAGGACCCGAGATTACGAAACATTTCTGAGTACGATGTCATTCTCAAATCAAAGATTTGTTCACAAATCTCCATATTTATATATAGAATTCCAGCTTGAGCATGAAATCGTAATAAAAAGTTGTGTACTCTCTGGGACTGATATATTTCTTAACGTTTATGAAACGCACTTTAAATAATAATTTACAGGGCTATTCCGATATTAATCTTGGTCACACATCTCCAAACATAATTTGAGCTTGAGCATGCATGAAATCGTACTCAACAGTTCGTAATCTCTGAGGCCTGATCTCCATACAAACGTTATATTAAACGCACTTTTAATAATAATGTACAGTGCAATTTCGATATAAAGCCGATTAGTGTACGTGCATCTGTTTGATGTATGTATCATACACGATTACGTCTAAGTGCACAAAGCGGCGTGGATAATACGATGAGGGTACAACGCAAACCGGAAGTGACAGTGTGGATCTCGTGCTGCCCTGGTATGATCCTTCTGTTTGTGCTGTCATAGAGTTCGCAGTGCACCATTGCTATGGGTGATATGACGTCAATTATACATGTTGTGTCTACTATATGGCAATGACACACTATATACGTTACCGGTCAACACATCTCCAAGGCTATGGCATTGTATCAGTGTTGATGTGTCCTTTCTGGAAGGGTATGCACCAAGAGTCGAGGGAGGTGCACGCGTACTCAGATAGACGACATGACAACACGTGTACCCCGCGGGAACCAGAACCATCCTAACTGACCAGCGAGTGCTTGATCGATAACATCAATGGACATGTTTTAGAATTGATATATTTTTCATTGCTTACTGGAGTATTAACGATTTTAAAGTACGTGGTAAACACTTGTGAACTTTATAGATTACAACAAGTTTTATATCTTTGAAGCTGTAGCGACAGAGATAAGACCATGTCCAAGTACGTGTGCAACAACCCTGCTTACCACTTACAGGTCTGAGCATGCGCATTACGAGAAAGTAGTCTTAATGGTCATGACAGGATAACAAGCTTGAAGTAAGTGCGGTATCCCTTAAATAGCATTTATAGACGATGGAGACTGACGCACAAATAAATAAAGTACACGTACATGAACTGCAAACAAAAAAAAAATCGAACTTACAAAGAAATAACGTACATAAACGACAGTGCATTAACACGCTTATAAACCGAACTTTTCAAGAAGTTCTAAACGCACGGTCATCCGACTGTCGACCGTTAGATGTAGAGTATTTGACTGGTAAATATGCTGGACAAAGAACATTCATCAAAGGACCATCGAGGTGGAATTGAGAGGTACTGACCAAGTGCTGCCTGTCACAATACGCTCTGGATGTCTATCCCGGAAGTCACGTCTTCAGCAGTAGGGGTTTCTGGGTATCCTTTCACAAAGCTCTCTTACCCGCGCAGAGACGATGGCGCTCTCTTTGCAGTGTATTAGTTATGTATTAGTTATGTATTAGTTATGTATTAGTTATGTATTAGTTATGATTTCGTAGAAACGAGAGCTTCCTGAAAGGATGCCATGGACACAATTCGAATACTAGCTACTATAGCTACTCTGTGCAACAGGAACCAGTTATCAACTTATCTAGATTCGTGTAATGAACCACTATTGGGAGAGAAACAAGCTGCACGCAGAGTGATCTATGTGTTCTACAGTCTGGCATATAGCTACCATACAGCACAACACGTTTCCTGGTGGAATGGCATTCGCCTGTGGACTTTACCTTCAATGGATGACGTCATGTTATATGATATCCATAGCTATCTGCTCCCATGATATTCAGTTACATAACCAGCATTACCCACACAACACCACGTACATAAAACATAATTGATCTGTACATAAAACATAATTTATCTGCAATGTACAGTGCTCGACTTGTAAGTCGATTCTGACAACCAATTTAAAAAACACGTTAACCTTTATCCAAGTGTTCCAATCAAGTGTAGTTAGCTCAGTGATATATAACGTATCACCTATTTGCACTGGAATCCAAGCAGGCCTTTACTCTTTACACACTACTTTCAGCATTGAATAGCCCCCTCTCCTCTCCCCCTCCTCTCCCCCTCCTCTCACCACCGTCCTCACCCTCTCTTCCTACACACTTTAAAAACGTTTGGTCGCTTCCTGCCGACTTGACACAAAACCAACTCAACAATCACGGAGCGGATGTTCTTCACGAACAGAGTGGTCCTGATCAGCTCTTCATATCGGTGTCCATGTGGATGATAGACATCTTCATCTCAGCCGCAGATGTCGAGAATATTGGCATTTTAGTTACTAGTAGTTCATCAAAATGTGATATTCACAATACCATCCTCCAAACCCCAGGCATTACACTTGTATTTGACGTGAGTTTCGAGGATGAACAGGCCACGTGATATGTCCTTAAACTGTAGACTTAAACACCATTTTATACTCAAAACGTAACATGGGCAGAAATATACCATTCGCAACGTTACATATACCGCCGTACTATATATACTAAGGACGACGAACCTCCGCGATCAGTTAGGTCATTGCTACGGAGAACAAGCATGGATAATGAAAATATTCAACATAAACACGGCTGATTTTTACCAAATCGATTTTTAATAATTTGAATAATCGATAGATAAGTGTTTGATCTTCTTGCCATTGACGGAAATCCCTTAGGGCTAGCAGTGACATTACACGCGAGTAAAGTAACTGGTTTCCTTCTATATATGCAACATAGTCTTTAACTACTCCTTCTGGCGTAGTATATAACAAACGGTGATGGTAAGATAATGATGCGCAGCGAATGTCAGAAAAGCGGATCTGTACTGGTAATAAAGGACGTACTCTCCGCGGTCTTCGTATCCAACACATAACATAATTATCGTTAGTTCCAGCGACCACGTACTGGTGATCCGATCGTCTGTTAGTGATGTTCTTCCCCCGCAGCTTGTTAGTTACTGCACGAGGTAACCTGCAATGCCTGTGGGGCGTAGTGTTGCAGTACACCTAAAAGTACAACCGGTGCTCACGAACCAGAGATTATAGCTGACCTTTGCAATTGTAACATTTTATTACCGCAACGGCTATTTATGTGTACATTCACGTTGTTACCGGTGTCATGGAATACTTTTATCCCATAATAGACCTTCCCTCCGGTGAACTTCATGTTTAAAATAATTAACAAAATCACTATGGACTCTTGTGCCACATGCGATCATTGGCATTGACGGATGATCACCAAAGTTGATGTAACATGTATTCTGTAAGCGGTTACCGTTAAATTAACGACATTATTTCTGTATTTGGCATATAATGCGGGCGTTCGACTTTTAATAATACTGTTTGAAAAACCATTACTATTAATGCATTTTGTATACGGCCATTCGCTGTTTAAAAAATAACGTAAAAAAGGTAATATTAATATAGTCTGTACATGTCAGTCATATCGTACTTGGAATCCACATGAAGGTACTGTTTCTTATTAAGCCTACTTGCATTGTCACAAATCTACTATTACTACCGTGTCTCCGTCATACAGCTGATTTGGCCAAATACCATTATTACCCCGTCAACTGAAGATTTGTTTTTCAACTCTTGAAATTAACTCAGCGATCCAGAAAGTCGATATTTCGTTCTGTTCAAAATAATTGGAATTATAAATCGTAGGTGGGTGCCATACAACCCCCTCTGTCAATGACATGTTAGCTCATTTTTATTTTAAATAACGATAACAAATATAATAGTCTCTCAGTTTAATGTAACTGAAATGATCTAGTTGGCAACTAGCTCGTGAACACTTGCACCATCAGTTATAATTAAGCCATCAATGTTGTTCAAATAATACTAATAGTCGTGTGTAAACACAAATTGCACGCTATTTCTGTTCGAATCACTGTCTTGTCAAAGTTGCACTATATGAACTATACATTTGTATTCTTTTTTAAAATCCCAATGAAATCCATTAATTGTTATTATTACTACAGCCAACAACATGAACGTTGTACGCAGAACGCCTCGAGGCGTAGTAATTTAATAAACACGTTAAAGCAAACTACAAGAATAAACGTCATAGGAAAAAGGAAAGTTGTAGGCTAAAGGTCTGTGTACACTGGACACATTTTTCCAACATTTTTCCAAGATATGATTTTAGACACTGTGTACACTACAGCAACATTTTTTCAACATTTTCCCAACATTCTTCCAATATTCTTCAAACAAAAATAACTCGGCAATTCTGTTTCCGACATTTCTCCAACATGTTGTAAAACTAATGTGTGTACACTAGCAACATTTTCCCAACATTTTTCCAACATTGTCCAGTGTACACAGGGCTTTACTCTATAAAAATAAGTGCACGCATGGCCGCATGTAACATGCCGTGACGTAAAAGAAGCCACCCTATCTCTACTACTACTGACACTATCTCTGGCATTGGTCACATCGGGGTAGCATTGATCCTTAATTAAGAAAACAGCATTCCACCATTTAAGCACTGAGGGTCCTAGAGTGTACACAAGAACAGAAGAACGTATCTATTCAGGAGTGGAAGAGGAGGGTAGCTAGAAATGTATCTGCAGATCGGCAGGTTTGTATTTGTATACACCTGCCGTTGGCGAAAGTATGTACATGTATACCATACCTGAAACGTGCACTATTCACGATATCTTTGGTTCCGAAATGCAAAGATCTACCACTAGCACACGGTGTCCGTTATATAAAGGATATTCAAGGTTTTTCTCGAATACCATGTTTGTCTCATCTCGTGGAGTGGGAGAGTCGATATTTCCACGAGTGGCGCAGCTACACAGTGGAATTCTCTTCCATCTGCCATCAAACAATCCCCATCCTTGACTTGTTTAAAATCTGCTATTTAAACCCATCTAATCCGGCTTTATTATACTTGACCTATCTCTTATATATATATATCCCTCTATATTAATGTATTTAGTTTTAAATGTATATGTAGGCCTATATATTATGTAGTAGGTGGATATGTCGCGGTATAAATGGCCATTTTTATTATTATTATTATTATTATTACCTATGCCAGTTACTACATGCCGGTTTAGTCTATCGTGAGTTGATGTACGTACAAAGAAGTCAACCCAATTAACGCCCTGATAGTACATCCCCTCACAGCTCTGGCAGTTAAAGCCTCGTGCATGTGCTGATGCCTGTCTAATACCTTCACGCCTCGGCGAATGCGAGCTCGGTTGGCCCAATTATACTGGCACCAGTTCCATAACGTGCACGGAGCGTGTCCGCATCCTCTCTTCGCGAGGTGTTCGCGGCAGGTGTTGGTGAAAAACAAAGAAGAGCAACGTAGAGAACACCACACGGAAGTCATTAACTCGTCAGTGTAGCAGTAGAAGAGAGAAGTAAGCGGAGGATCCTACCTGGCCGTGTAATACACGATGGTATCCCTCGCATCTGTTAGCATAGCATGATAGCTCTATATCTAAACAACCCATACTGCACCTCTGCGCAATGGTTCATGGGAAGTATGTAATAATTGAGTCGTCATATAAATACCAACATGTGGTTATTATTAGGCCTATTCCATTGGTTTTATCTCAAATTTTGCGTTTTACGAACCGATCGTAATCACTCTATATACGATCGCACTTTTAGTGGGTGTTCCGATTGTATCGTATTGGTAGTACGGACGTAAATTGAGAGATACATCATTTCCTGCTGTCGCACAAGTATGTCACACACCCTGATTTACGACCGGACTACATTACGACCACTTCGTGAAACGCATGGCTGATCCTTAATAACAGCAAATGTCACTGAACTTGTAACATTGCCTGGAACATCTACAACGTTACGGGCGTACTACGGTTACTGCCGAATCGGCAGTGCCGATGCCTGTTGATTTATCGTTACAGGGCAGCTGTCTTGGGCTGCTAGCTCGCCTGTGCATGTTTCCACTTGCAGTAAAATCAGAGAACGAAGTCTATATAAACTAAGATGAGAATTCTATTGACAAGGTTGCACCATGAACGCCTGGTTAAGAAAACCCAGTGAGCTTGATCAGGTGGTGCGTCTATCTGAAGGGGTTATAAACCCAGCATAATTGATAAGTGTCTGATATGGACGTTAAAGTGCACTACAATAACGCTTTATCAGAGCCTCTGAGGTGTCCATTGGCGCTGAGTAGTGTCATCGATTCTATCTCAGCAAACATCAACTGAACTGGAAACCTACAGGCCATTATAAGGTTCATTACATGCATGTATACTAACTGTACGTGAGGTCAAATGTGAATGTGTTGACGATGACCTTTTCAATGGTATCGAATTCACAAACACACTCTCAATATATGACTATCGCCAATAGGAACACAGTGACCATGATTGGGATTTGAAGACCGGAAGTACGACGAGGTTTAGTTTTCAAGATTGTCTCGACATGATGCTGAATGTGACGGCGAATTATCATCGAACAAACACCAGTGATCTCATAAGCGACATACAGACATATTGTGTCCGTAATTCTCACCATAGTTACATCGATAGCATACAGTTTACGTAAACTAATCTAACACACCACATTCTGTTATCATAATTACGAGAGATTAACAATACCACAGAAGCGATATTTAAAAACATATTAAAGAATTGTCAGGACGAGTGACGTACTTGTGTATGGTATAGGAAGACTGCTTCCATATTTCATTATATTTCAAATTACTAGTATTTTCCAGGCGATCATATATATGGATTGCAACTGTGATTTCTGACATGACTAAAGGTATATTGACTGCGATAGCCACTGATGATACGTCACACGCACTCCACAGACTGCCACAGTGACGAGGCCCGCGTTACGTGAGACGACCGGATCTCCACTGACGTCCAAATGAGAGCGGAAAACGTGTCATGATCCATCAGGTTTACACGCTATAATAGGATTTGTACATCGCCAATCAAAGCTATACACACCTCACAACAACGTCTAGACAAGACAGGTGACTGGCATCAGACATGGGTAAATAAACAACGAGGGGTCAATGTATGTTACAATTTTATGCAGTGTGTTGTTTGTTTCATTCACCGAGTTAGAAAGGATACATTATTAATACTAACATCCACTGTTTATCTAATGCTGTGAATTCTACATCTAAGTTTACCAGATTCAGCATACAGTCAGAGCAGGTGCTTTGACGAACAAACGCTGTATACGACACGTGCATAACGCAGTACACGACACGTGCATAACGCAGTACACGACACGTGCATAACGCAGTACACGACACGTGCATGACGCAGTACACGACACGTGCATAACGCAGTACACGACACGTGCATAACGCATTATACGACACGTGCAAAACGCATTACACAGCACGTGCATGCGCATAACGCTGTACGTCACACACGCACATAACAATGCACGGTACACTGGCGTCTCCATTAGTCATCGCATCATGCATATTATATACTTCAGTTTCCTTCAAGATAAAACCTGTTTCTTGAGTTCAGTTACATTAAAGTAATGGATTGTACGATTGCGAGCACAGCTTCAAAATAGCGTCATTGTTAAATAATTTCTATCCAGCGCTACATTATTAATTCCTGCAGTCTTTATGGTTTCTGAAGACTCGACTAGACGAGGTCTCTCGGGTAAAGTGGTTACAGACTTAATAATGCTGCTGTTTGTATGTGCTGTACACTTGTGGTTGTATACGTTTAGGTTCCGCCTGTTGACGGCCATCAGAGAATATCTAAGCACAGCCAGGTACACAGAGCTACTTGCATATTGCGGGGAAGCACACCCAGGAATGTCGCTAATGCACCTTGTTCCAATACAGTCTGTATAGTATGCTAGTTGTAGCAACACAACACTACATTACTATAGTTGTAGGTAGCCTGTTTTTTTACGGGGTTGAACAGAATCTGCTCATTCGATGGCGAAAATTTCCGTAACGGAATCTAAATGTTGCGAGCAAACATCGCATAACCATAGGATGTGTTGGTACAATTGTATATGATTGTTTTAACCATTCGTATACATTTGTAAGATATCTGATAAGAAATCCATAACGGTATACGGTATTTTTATAAGAAACTATTATATATTAGTGTACAACGAATGTACACTCGATGTTATAAGCGCACACGCAGCTCAAAATCATTGCATTTGAAGACAGATATATTTTACATGTATAATGTGGACTTTGATCAAATAATACTATGGCACTAATGAAAATAATGAATAGTCTGTATCTTCAATATGAAATAAGATATGATCAAGTGAGTCGTAAAATTAAAAAAAATACCAAAAGCTTTCCACTTTCATCGATGTGTTTATTTATTTAAATATTAAAGACACACCAGTGCGCTATTTTTCTGGTCACTTAACGTCAGGCCAAAAAGCAATTCCACTAAAAAAGCATTCATTCCAATAACGTCAAGACTTCAGTATGCTAGGACATCGCAGCGGGTGGTCATGTCAGAACATTGACAGAAAATACTGAAAAACACCAGTGAAAAAAACGCAAACTCAATTAAGATGTTTAAAATGCTCTGCTATACTTTGTACAAGTATGTCTGATAAAATCCTCAGCTCACATACAAAATATCTTGACATCTGAATTAACAGTGTGCATAGCTGATTGGCTGTTGTGAAGTCTCAACTAAAAGAACGGGGTCCTATAGTACTCGTTAGTGATGTCACATGACGGTATGCGGAAACTTGGCCCCGAGATACGAAGCTTTTTTTCTGAGTACTCAAGGTTGTATTCACACATTCTCAAATACATTTTGAGCTTGAGCATGACATCGTATTAAAAACGTTTCGTAATTCTCGTGGCCAGATATAACTCCGGAATCATACTTGCATACAACTGTCTCTCTCGTCTGACATTAAGACATGTATTAATGCATTATTGAATTATTGTCTAACGTCATTTAAAACACCTTACATGTGTCAGGTGACAAATACCAAACATTACTCTATGATGTTTGTGGATACAGGTACCGTACATTAATAATTATCTAGGTAGAACAAATACATTTAATATAAACTCGTTCTCGGGTGTTGCGGATGAAGCTTGGTATGGTTTCTCGAAGCTCTCATATCCACACCACTCTCGTAAGTGCACGATCCCCATGTATTAGAGATGGATACGAGAGTCCTTTTGGTCTCATAGTAGATATGAGAACTTAACGAAACTATACTCTGGATTAGTATACGTTTTATATCACTAGCTGAAGAAGTTTAAAAGATAGTTTACTCAAAAGACTAACCGCTGTATAGCTCGATGGGTATTCCCTAAAATTCATATTCACGTCAACATAAGGTGTAATATGAATATCTACATTTTATTCAAAGTTGTCAATGTCACACGAGAACGACAGTTGTAGGCTAGTCTGATTCTGGAGTGATATATGTCCACGAGATTACGATACGTTTTGAATAGGATTTTTATGCTGAAGCTCAAATTGTACACGGGGAATTGATTTGTATGTTTTACGAGAGCGTTAAGAAGTGGTGTAGTTACGGACGGGGCGCACACACGTACCTAGGAGATCAGCGATGGCCAGGTTGAGCAGGAAGTTGTTTGTGACACTCTGAAGTTGGCGGTTAGGAGCGATCACCAGTAGTACCAGGATGTTGCCCACCAGCGACACCAGAAACACAGGCACGTAGAAACACAGTAGTACGATGGTGGTTGTATTTCCGACAGTGAACAAACTGTCTCGAAAGCTGGCTATCACTCTCAATAAACTCTCATCCGTCTCCCAGTTCGGCAGAAAGGTGTCGTTAGTCCAGAACGGCACGTCCTGGGTAATGTTGTCCATAATTATCCCTTGGAATCCACGGAAGATCTCATGCACTCCATCGTTAATCGTAAATCTCCACTCGATTCCGTAACATCCTCAGCCGTAGCTGGCCCCAACAATCCCAGACTGCGGACGGACGAAGCCCCATACAATCACTACTTGTTTATCCTAACTAAATTATCACCTTCTTGGAGAGGTAACATCGCCGGAGGTGTTTAGAACTTATTGATATCGCTACACGTGTGGCGGGGGCTGCTAACCAGGAAGAGAAAGGCACTGGCTATCATATTTACACACGGCGATACCATGACAGTAGCTACGGAGGGCTCAGATACCGGCCGTGTCCGTAGAGCGTCATTCACTTACAGAAACGAGAGAAGAGAGCAAATGACGACACCGCTACCTTGCCTCTACTGAACGCGCGCGTCCCTCTCCGTCTATCAAGACGTCTAACTGCTTGATCAATAAGCCACAGCTCTCGTGTGCCTCTTCGAGCGGATCTATCAAATCAACAGATCACTATTGTTACTAGACCCGCGTCCAATGCACGTGACACCGCTTAGGCGCCGTCGTAGCCAAATAGTGTCCTGTCAGTGAATTCGGGGCGCCCTGGGATCTGCCGATTGATTTAGTGGTGATTGGAAAGCGAGCAAAGCGTTTCATTAGGGCGGATTTGGATATTAAGTAAATCTATAATTTCCTCAATTGATTCACACAACAATTGACTATGTTTTCCCACGAACATTCGTACAGGAAGTGTGCATCTAGGTGTCCTTGGTACTTAATCCTTCATTCCGATATCGGGCCGCAAGTGGATTTAACAGGAAGAAGAAGAATGTTTGTTAAAGTGTCTAGAACATGTTACATAAACGTTGACATACACAAGGTAGTCCGGTTTAAAAGAACATGTACCCAGTCTACCTAGGCTTATTAGTTATCATGCCATGGGTAACCTAACGCACAAGTGTAAATGCGGGTCATCGTGCATGTGCGCAGTTAATATAATCTGCGTCTGCCTGTCTACTAAATGTCTTGTATGACTGTAATATAATAACTTGATATCTGAGGTATTGGTTATTAAAGTTATTATTTGACAGTTAATTCCGCGATTTACGCTGCGTGAGATGCCTGGCGAAAGCGTTTGTAAACCTATATATGCTCTTCCTATTAGATACCCCTTACCACTTCGGAAGTCATCGCCGCAACAAATTCGGATAACCCCTTCACGATCAGGGAGTTTCTCAGCGATTCACACGGCGTTATTTCTAGGGGCGTTTTCCAGTTCAGCCAACTGCATTGGAATGCAGCTGTTGGTTTTGACAAACTTGCACGTGTATAGCCAGCCCAAGTGTGCGAAGACCTCTGCAGTAACATGCACGCGGAAATGACCTACTAGTATATATGACAACCATCAGCAAGCTAATAGAGATTGGATTGGCACTTAACCTAGTCCGCGATGCATTCGTGCAGGGAGGTTAATCGAAGACAAGATTAGATGAGTTGCTTTTTTTTAATAGTACGTCTCTATAGATTTTGCTGATTAATCGAAGGATAAGTAACTAATTACAGTGGATGATTAGTCCTGAGATGATGAACCAATACCTCCGCGGACCTGGGTATCGTTTCCCAGCTCACGTACTATAGGCTATAATACATGAAGAAGTCATAACGCCCTCGTATTACATCCGTCTCTAACTGATAGCTAAGAGCGCACTTCCACGTCCCTCATAATGCAGCATTCCAATGCAGAGTTACCCAAGGTTAAAAACATTAAGGTTGGAATTACTGGTATGAGGCCGTCAGAGTCTGGAACAGTCTGCCCAATGAATGTCTGCAAGCTGATCGGGAACTGGTCTGGCCCCATATGTAAATGCAATATGTGCTCCCTGGGTAACTCTTTTTATGAACTAAAATTACCCTTCTTGTTTTAACCCGCTTGCATCTTTTAAAATATGTTTGGTATCCATTCATATTGTTTGTATTTGTCGAAATATTAACTCTACAGAGATAACCTTCTTTGTTGTTTACATATCACTCTTCTTTTTCTTCTTCTGCTTTTCTGGGGTATTGTAGTGGACACAAAGGCGTCGTGAAACGATCGTAATGCATTAGACATAGTGTAAAGCTGGATTCATACTTTTAACGGCGTAACACGGCGCAACTCGCTAGCACACGTTTACCTGTGTAGCAGTCACCAAACACTCTAGATTGAGCTTCCTTTGGGAGTGTTTTTGGGATGCTACACCGGTAAGCGTGTGCTAACGTGTTGCGCCGTAAGGCACCGTTAAAAGTATGAATCCAGCTTAACACGCGGCTTGTTGGGTAAGAAATTGGGCAAATCGAGCGCGTTTGCAGGGTTACCGGGGTAAAGCGGCTGCCGATTTCTTGCAAAACGAACAGCCCTAATGTCATTCTCGCTTATACAGGGCCATTAGGGATACGCATAATAAATGGTCACGTTAACCGTTGGTACTGCCGTAAAATTAAATGTGAACTTGGTTTAAGGTGGACTCTCATGCCGGTGCGATTTGTAGTGCTCAACAAGTTGTATAATCGATGCATGAGAACAGTCGAATTGACGTGTCGATTCTGAGTTACTCGATTGTTCTCATGCATTGATAATACAGGTTGTTGCTACAAATTGCATCGTGAGAGTCCACCTATACTAGTTAGGTAATCGCCAATATACCTAACCTGGAACCGGGAATACGCAACCAACTTCGCATTGACTAAGTTCTGAATCTATGGTTGTAAACTCCTCAGGGAGTTGAGAAGGAACATTAAAACACACTAGCCCATTGACCGAAGTATATGATCCCGCTTATGGGCGTATATTTGGCGCAATATAAATGTTATTATTATTATTATTATTATTATTATTATTATTATTATTATTAAAAATGTTTTTTTTCAAATTATTATTATTATTATTATTATTTATTATTATTATTATTATTATTATTATATTTTTTTTATTATTATTATTATTAATATTATTATTATTGTAATATATATTGTGAAATGTATACATGTTGTAACTAGAACACCAATCCATCAGCTACCCACGTACCATTTTAGAAATAACTCGAGTATCAACAACATCTCTGAAATAATTCATGAGCTGTCAATGAAGGTAGAAATACATTATAGTTCATGTTTGGAAATGTGATCATCCCACGTGTGTACGACATAAGTGATTATTCCAGCATATTTTGAGGCACAGTTTCTGTTTCTTTTGTCGAAGTGCACAAACGTAATTGTGCATTGATGTTCAATAGCGATAGCACGCGTATGAAACAACGGGATACCTGATATTCTGCGTAGGCCGGGTTAATGAATAACAGAAATTGCCTGTTGACTCGTGTAATCGTGAATCTGACATTGTGCCTTCGTTGAAATGATCACTTTCGAAATACATAGAATGTATGTATAACGTGAATATGCAAAGCGTAAATATTCGTGTACAACGGAATTAATTAGATTGTGTTTCTATATATCGAGACAGCATGGCGGATAATACATTTATTCTCACAAGACACCAGAACAAACTAGTCCTTGTCAAAGACGTTTCTTAGCAATTATTTCAATTTTAAATGAACTTTTACATTTAATTTTTGAAAGATTGACGTCAATGGTTCTAACAAACGTCTTTGACCATGACTTCAGAACAAACTTGAATAATTCGCACGATTGGCAACATTGATTTGGATTTGGAAATAAACAATTAAACTCAGTTGGCAAATGGTTTGGCATAAATTCGTGTAGACTATATCGACTAAATTCAGGTCCTGATTTAGAAACAAACTTGAGTTTGAAATTTTGCTCAGCTGGGATTTCTCCCATTTACTCAGCGCTGTAACTTGAGTAAAATCTCATATCAGCTGGGTTTGAGTATTTACTCAAGTTACACCACTGATTCGATGGGAGAAATTTCAGCGGAACAAACTTTCAAACTCAATTTTGTTTCGAGAAATCTGTGTTATAGTTCTTTAGAAACTTCTGATCTATCCAGCATATTTCTTTATTTTTAACTAATGCAACTATTTGCTGGTGTCACATAAACTTTGACCCCGCCCAAATTGACTGTTGTGTCAAAACTCTTATACATCTCACAGAATGGAAGCTCAGTATACGTATCCAATATAAATCGAAAATTGGAAAAGAAATTCCGTGTCTCTGCAGCCCAAAGACCTTGTAGGAGCTTCATCAGTGCTGAAAGAACGAAGTGCCACCCAGTGCTGCCGGTCCAGTGATTGATGAAGACACGACTTGCTGGCAATACATTTAATACTTCCCAAAGTTGGCTTTAGGGTATACTGTTATTAATACGATATATTAGCTTTGACATACACTCAGCGGGGGAATCAATGTTCAAGAATCAAGGAATCTATTATTCATGAATGATGACATTTCAAACAGAAAATGTTTAGATATTGTACTTTATTAATCCGTATCATTATTCGTCACTGTATCTGTACCTATTACATTGTCGTTTGAAATAACTGAGAACGTTTACGTTCTATATATTGGATACACTGCCTAAGCAAACGAATGCGGTTGAGTTTTATATGCTGTCAAGTGTACATACGTGATTATAGGAAAATACTAATCTAATACAATACAGCTCAGACTCGTATATTGTGCAATACAGTCTTGATAGTATCTAAATAGTCCATATTTAGACCACATTATAATAACGTGTATTTTCCCTAACATTGGAACCATAGTACAGTAATGTTTCTATTTTTGGCAGAAATTGATGCTCTTTTTCTAATAAAAAAAAAAGAAGATAATATATTAATTGAATTGTACACTTTTATGCATATATGTACCCACTGTGATGTGTATATGGATTCATGAATTTAAAGAACAGTGTAGTATTTATGTTATGACTATATTGCTCGGAGCTATGTTTAAGATCCCCTAAGGTTACACATGTAGTAACTGTACGTGTTGGACATACGTCTTCTGGGTCAGACATTCGGCGTGGTTACATGTTAATTGGTTATCATTTCAGGACTATCGTGGTCTGTGTGTTGCATTTAACCCCGAGAGAATACTGATATGTTGCTCCAACTATTCACATCTAAAGACGGTAATTCAATAGAGCAGAGGCCAACCCTTCTTGATTTAATATTGACTGGTTGATATTTCTTAATGTCATTACTAATTTCTGCAAACACATCGTTTGGGTCAAGGGTCTAGTTAAGTTGGTAAGAGATCGTTTAGTGACATTTTGAAAACGAGGCTGTTTACGACTATCACGTGGTCTGGGGTCTGCGTAGCACTGATGCCAGATCTGTAATATGTCAATAATACAGTCACTCGCACGTAATACGAATTAATAGTAATAATCTGTTCACTAATGTGAAACATACTTATTAAGCTAAAAGGTTATATCAACGAAACAGAAAGAACATAATTATTACTGATCTTGTTTTATACACGTATGGTATTGATGTGCAACAGCATAAGTATCATGAACAAGAACTCGTGTGGTTCTATAATGAAATACATAACTACAAAAATAAAAAAATAAAAAATAAATAAATAAATAAATAAATAAAAATAAAAATAATAAAAATACATAACTACTAGTATTTACTTTTCCCTCCAAGAAAGTACCAGTTGCCATATTTGCAGCAAGGTAAAAACTGAAACTACCGGTATTGGTGTCTTTTTGTATTGTCTGCTTCATATAATGATTTCTAAGTAGCTTCATGGATATACTAGTAGTTATAGAAACAATGTATAGACTAAATATGTAGACTAGTACGTGGTTCTGATCCGAGGAGGAAGACTTTGCGTTTAGTGTTAATCTGTCTCTGTCCACAGTAGGCGTACATCCTCCTACGGGAGCTGTATGGTAACTGATTCACTTTATTAAGTGACAAAGGAGAAGCGCCGAAAGCTCTGGGATGTATCATCTTCTTCTGCTTGAATCACAAAAATCAAGTGGGAAGAAATTAAATAACACCCACCACACGTACTGTTCTTTCTGGACCCATGTGGGATTGATTGATTGCAAGTATTGTGTGTTGCTTTAAAGACGCTAGTATGAGAACAGACTGAGATAAAACAATAAATATTATGTTATGTATCAAATAGCATGGAGGATGGAGGTTACTTTAACATTACGGAGTTTCGTACAGGTGAACCCTGAATATAACTGACAATGTAATACTAGACTCTGGTTTGTCTTTGAACTTGGAATGGATGTACTAGTACTCAATTAGTAACGGTTCTAGGACAAACATTTTCTAACAAGAATTTCATAATACTAATTGCATTTAAAAAACGAACTACGTTTCATGTCTGTCTACCGTATTGAATTAAATTAAAGTCACATTCATCTGATTAGTCTACAGCTATAATATTACTTTTGAAATACGAATAGATATCGAACTCATTAGACCAAGTTTATATACTTATACGTAATTGGGACCGAATGATTTGTAAGTCCGCATGACTTACCATGGCACAGATTTCCATTTGTTTGACTATAACTACGTCTATTCAAGCATCAGTGTTTGTTATCCCCACTTCAGACAGGGTATGTAGTAGTAGTACCAATGTTACCAGACGTCGTTATTACGAGCCATCTACATAGACAAATGACACAGATTCTACATGGCTTCGTTAGTACGCGGGCTGTCAACCAGGGTATCCTTTCTCGAAGCTATCTTAGCCGCTAAGGGACCATAGCACTCTCTTAGCAATGTATTAGCTATCGGCAAAGAGAGTGC
>JAUTBZ010139995.1:0-12933 GCA_032361785.1 Lepetodrilus galriftensis | reverse complement strand
GGTTTAATTAATATCCTTTACCAGTTGGTTTAATTAATATCCTTTACCAGTTGGTTTAATTAATATCCTTTACCAGTTGGTTTAATTAATATCCTTTACCAGTTGGTTTAATTAATATCCTTTACCAGTACCAGTTGGTTTAATTAATATCCTTTACCAGAGAGGAATCATGTTCTAAAGACGGTATTGACTTCTTAAATTTAGGCTTAGATCCGCTTTCAAGATTATTTCACTCACATCAAATGCTTGTATGTTTTTGTCAGTGTACATGTCATGTCTTTACTTGACCACCCGCAAGCAGTATCCAAACTCAGGCACATTATGCTAATTCCCAGCCGACGGGCCAAAGACGGAGACTTGCTTTCTAAATTGCCAGATGACCAAGTAAAAGTAGCAAACACTCGGAGTAGATGTTGATTAGATGATCGTATAGTGTCTACATCTGTAGACGGTCAGAAATGTAGTTTGAATATATATATTTATATATGTACAGACTTGTAAATACGTATACGAATGCATAACACACCACTACGTTCAATGGTTGATCAGAAGCCCGTGATGACACGGAACACAACACGGAAAGTAAGATAGACGACATGTACTACAGGGTTAAGGTCTGTGTCCTGTGAACTACTTCCCACGTTTCTGCGTCGTCTTCGTTGTCAGCCCAAGCACCGAAACCAGTGTGTCTGTATACATCCCACTAATAAGATTTGCTCTGCGACTACATCTGTATTTGGACAAACTAGTTAGGACCCGATCAACTTAAAGCCCGGAGCCATCACAGATCCAGTAGTCGGGGAGGTCTCTCTTCTCTGCCATGGTCTTAACACGTAGCAGATCCTAAACTGCCTGGAACCATGTCCAGACTATGGTTAACCTTCTCCCTGCTGAATAAAATCAAAGTGTTCTATTTCTGCATGTGATCGGGAAGGTTAACTCGCCTTCAGCAGGGAGAGGGTTAAAATGAACTTGTTGGAGCACTGGTCCTCTTCATGATAACACATACTTAAAATCTAAAGAATCCTAAATGTTCACTAGTCTTCGGGATACCTTAATGTAATGTGTATTTTAGTTTGGGCTAAAGCATGAATGCAGGTTGTAAAAGCCGTAGCGATATACACTACTAGACACTATACAGGGTTTAACTAGTTTAACTATACTAGTTTAACCTCCCTACCGGATTGGGTACAGACAAAGCTATTTAGGGAATTTCCGGTTGCCTTCAGCAGGGACAAGGTTAAATGGCTTAAATGCACGTGGGTGGTCTTCAATATTTGAATTAAACTTTAATATAAAGCATTATCGATATGATGTGTATGCAGAATGTTTCAAACGTTTGCAAACATCTAGCTTAAGCGTGTACCGTATCGTAAACTTGTAATGTATATATCAATTATGGAATAAGTTAATAGATTTAATTTAATACATGTAAAACATTATCACAGTATATATTACGGAGATTATTCGATTCGAACGATTATACAGAATGGATGTTCCTCCATAGAATATATTTCATCTAAACTCTACTAGCCTTATGCGTATTCTATGCATCGCTGTATTAGGCCGTATTACAATGATTGTAGCCATATAACTTCCTTGGCAAATTAGACCCTGTTGAAAAATCAAATCAATCTATAAAATTGAAACATAAGACTGTGGGTTGAATACGCCATGAACGGTTGCGCATTAGAATAGTGCAATGCGTATTGGAAAACAATTCCGATAAACGTCCAATGTTTATTATTGGTGTCAGGAATAGCTCGCTTAAATTTTTACGATACTGTTTACAGGTAGTATATTACAATGTATAATGATATTCGTATAATGTTGCAGACATGTGTAGCTTTCGTTGAGTTATATTCGTGTTATTTGAACACGTACATGTATGCACATCATGAGCGTTATAATATATTTAATATAATATAGTCTATATTATAATATAATATTATTAGGTCTTGAGACAGGATCGTACATAGATAGATCATCAAATCACTCAACCACCCACACTGAGAACTGATTGGAATTCATCATATATAAAACTATGATTGCACTTTATAAGCTTATCCGTCCTGTATATATGTGTATGTTTCACAGCCGCCACTCATATCTCTACATATATATATATATATATATCAACAGTTCTTCATGTAGGAATGAAACAACGGATATTGTAGTAGGCACTAAAACAACAGTTAGTGTGTCCTTTACCATTGCTAATGCTAATAAACCACGTATATTGAAATCTTCATCTCTACTTCTTAACCAAGTTTTTAGTAGATTATACCTACACGTACATTGAACTTGTTCCGGTATCCTGGTACATGTAATGAACAAAAATGTCATATTAACAATAGAGAGTAATGAATAAAATTACTTACCATTCATATGTTGAGCGTTTGCGTACATGAATGCGTATCAGTGTTCACGTATTCCCGCTTAGAGTACATCCGCTTCTAAAAGCTTGAAAAAGTTTCCACAAAAACACTCCAGACACACAATTATCATCTACAAAACAAATATTAATTAACTAATCCAAAAGAAAATATTTAAGTACTGAACAGCACACGTTAGAATCCAATCAGAATTAGATCCACAAAATTCTTAAATTAATTCTGTATCCATTCGTAGTTTCGTAATCATCCCCTACTACGTTTGGCGGGCGTTGTTCGCGCTACTAACAGCAGACGACACATTGAAACTATACAACCTTGCTACCTGGGTTCTACGCTTATCAAAGTGCCATTCTTGCAGCCAATCAAAACACAGCAGCTGGTCACGTGATGCCGCGGTGCCGGTGGGTGAAAAGGTGTGGACATGACAATAACTATTCACAACCATCTAAGGGGCGATTCATTCCTCAAATATTAATTTGGACCACGCGAAATTCGCTTGAAGCGACCGGCTAGTGAGCTTGGTGCCTTGGTTGTGTTTATGTCAGATGGGGGGTTATTATCGAGTGATGAGCCCGTCCTTACTGAAGAGTTCGTGGCAAACTAACTATGGAGGCATCAGTGGTCACCGGCGGGGGTAGCTTTGGGTGCTTCTGAATCTATGGTAATACATTATTTTAAAGAAATAATCCAAAAGGAAATTGTTCATCAACGTCAAATTACCATAACTATGACAAACGGTGTGAGTCAAGACAACGTCTCTCTCCGGTAAACTTCTCTACAAACGATGAATCAATACGTATAGCTGGTGCTCACCTATTGGTCACGTGATGGTTTTGTGACCAAACGCGGTTGCTGCAAACGACAGTGATCCATTAAAGATTTCCGCTTTCAGGGATTATTTAATGTTTTACCTCTCGCTTAGATGCACTGAAATTGCGAGTTGAGACATTCTAGTCATCTCAGAGAGATCGTGAAATATACACGAAGAAATTAATTCCACATGGAGTCATTTCATCATACCCATGACTTCTTGTTCCACTACAGAGAACAAAACAACGTGATTGAGCGTGAAGTGGAATAACGTTGTTATAAGTTAAATTCATTTGGAACACTGAGAGATCTATGTTCCTCCTTTATATGGCTGCAAGATCGATGAATGCCGGTGTGCATAGTTATAATACTCCCGTGAGATATAGCGACGCCATGAAGTCCAATGTCTCACTGGTGTAATACAAATATACCCGCTTGATATACCAGGGCCCGAGATTACGAAACTTTCTGAGCACAAAAACGTACTCAGACTATGACGTCACATGACGTTTTATGAACACAATTCTGAGTTGAGTATGAAATCGTACTCATAAAAGTTTCGTAATCTCGGGATATTGACATGTGATGATGCTTGTTGTTCATGAGACAGAAGTTTCCTATATTCAGAACAATGTACTATTGGTAAGAGATAGAAGATTAACCTTCGCCTTGTGTGAGGCAACAGTGAGTGCCCTATAGAGCAGAGATTTCTATTCAACCAGAAGCGAGAAATTAAAGACTAATCTCATCGGCTGCACACTCGTAGGAAGAACATTTCAAAGAGCTTATCCTGAGAGTAAATATTTACAGGAGTGTTAGATCTATTGTCATCGCGTGTGTGGATCTATACTGCTAAGTCTAAGTATATCTTGTCCTTGGATATTATATCATAGGCAATATATCTACTGTTACACCAAACAATGGTAGACAATGGAGAGTGTATTCAATGTCATCATTAAAATAACAGAATTAGCCACGTGCATGCAAATATGCTGAAGACCATCTCAACTCCCTTAGGACAGCACATAGGTGTTATACAGAGCTATTCAAATATATGACGTCGCATGGCAGAGATGGAGAGTTATCTGCCCCTGAAAACAGGATCTTCTTATACTTGTACTGTCCATGATCACAAGGAACATAGATTAATCATGCGATGTCCCACCATGTGTCCCCCTTCACCCAGACTGTCTACCAAAAACTTGACCTCTGACCCGACCCGCGACACTTCGCTATCATCATCACTTGACACCATTTTGAGAAG
This sequence comes from Lepetodrilus galriftensis, assembly GCA_032361785.1. Classification (NCBI taxonomy): domain Eukaryota; kingdom Metazoa; phylum Mollusca; class Gastropoda; order Lepetellida; family Lepetodrilidae; genus Lepetodrilus; species Lepetodrilus galriftensis. The sequence goes on along the minus strand of JAUTBZ010139995.1, from coordinate 8,463 downwards.
TGGTTACCTGACACATCAAAGAAGCAGGACAACAATACACACCTTTATCTGGCAACAGGTAAATATTATGCAGGCAAATACTTGCAAAATATAATAAGCTCTTTGAAATCTGATTCCGTTTCTTGCGCATGTTCTCAAACACTTACAACATCGGCAATATAATTGCTACGTAATCTTTTTGTAAGTCTTCCTTTGACCATCAGTATCAATTTCACAGCTAATAAACTGTGAAAATATGGCAAAAATGCTTTCTGTAATATTGATGAAGTTGGTGATCATATGGTCTCTTCTCGACCCTGGGACCATATCGTATGGGCAGGGTCGAGAAGAGACAATATGATAGTATTCTGTCTAACATGAATTTTTTTTATTCTAATAACATCATTGTGAGATCAATTTTAGCCTGAACTCCAAAGGTCAGTGTGTTGCCTGGACTGTTCAAGACATCTTCTGTTCTTCAGAATCTACCTGGCAATGATAGTTTATGTGGAGTTGATGCCCATTGGACCAAGCAATGCAAGAATATGGCCGTTAGTTCGGAGAGACAGTCTGACGTGACATTGACCATGTGTGCAATACGACACTGACCACACATCACTAATGGATGGCATTATGTCCATTTATTTATGTTACTAGTCTTATTGAACAAACTAGCATTTAAATTAGCGCTTCATAAAAAAAAAAAAGTAAAATGTTCAGTTTCCTAATCGATCAATGATGATATATTTTGTTTATTTATATATCAAAAAGTAAAATTTTAGCTCTTTATAAAAAAAAAGTGAAATTTTCAGTTCCCTAATCAAACAAAATGTTCACATATTTTGTGGATTTTTACTTTAAGAACATTTACATGATCCAACAATCCAATCACAAACCAGGGTATCGTTTCTTGAAGCTCTCTTAGCCGCTAATGCAGGACCATAGCACTCTCTTTGCCGATAGCTAATGCATTGCTAAGAGAATGCTATGGTCCCTTAGCGGCTAAGAGAGCTTTGAGAAACGATACCCTGGTGATATAATGCACAGCTCATGAAAACTACCGTAGCATACATTTGTCGAAAATAACATTTCTAGCATTGCTCCATTTTATGTCCGTTATGCAAAACAAGGAAACAATCGGCAATTATTTAGTGTACATTTGGCAATTCCATGTGTGCCATTTTGTATGGAATATGTTCTGGTCAACATGGCCAATGGGTTGATTATTCAAAAAAGCACTCTGCAAGAAGCACTTGCTCTCAGTCCAACATAAACAAAATACAGGTACAATCACACGTGAGTTTTGTTATTCAAATATCGGGTTGTCGCCAATGACGAAGTTATATTACTTTTCCACATTAGAAAGGTAAACAAGCCAGTTTCAATCCCTCATTAAAATGGCTGCCAGATGTTCAGAGAAGTCACATGACCAATTGGTGAAGGTCATGACCTGTATGCTGACCTCTGACCTCCAGACAGTTCTTAAATCAAATGAAGAGGAGCCTAGATGGAATGCAAGGTTTGAAATGCTTTGCAAGACTCTGTAATTACTGTTTCTACAGAGGAAGTTTGGAATATTTCAGCACAAGATGTAATGAATGGGAGACCAATGATTATTGATTTCCGAAAAAACATTAACCCTCTCCCTGCTGAAGGTGACTTAAGTTGCCCGATCACAATGCAGAAATAGAACACTTTGATGATAGCCTAACTCCAAAATTATTACCATAATGTCATCTTCATCATTTCTTCAAGCATCAGTTTCATTCAATTTGACATTTCCGTTCCAGACACTAAAATAATTCAAAATAAGAAACTAGTCAAAACAACTTTTCATCCAGGCATGGAAAAAACTGTTTATCTAGATGCTCTCAAAACATCATTTCTCTAATTGGCACTTTCCTGATCTGATATCACGGTGAAAGAAAACAATCTGAATGCCAAGACGATGATAGAAAAGATCATAATTTGCTTGACCACTGTTGTCATCACTGTTGTCGTCATGATGATGTTGATGATGATGCTGATCATTTATCATCATCTTCATCATCATCACATCATCATAATCATCAATTATCATGATGCTGATCATTATCATCATCACATCATCAGCAGCAGCAGCAGCAGCATCAGCATAATTTTTCAGTCTTAGTAAATAATAATATCATCGAGCAAACCTTGAATAAAGACTGTTGGCCCACTTGAAAGAACATTCAATTATTTATCAACAAATAGAAATTGTAGATAATTGCCTTTGTTATTACACTGCCATGACAAAAGATCAGACAGTTCTATATAGACTGAAGAGATTGCAAGCACCCTTCCCAATGTTTATTTACTGATAATAATGCCGCCCAATCAAACAAACACGAGTGGCGCTGCATGATGGGTAGTGGCCCCTCGGGAACATTATCATAAAGGTAACATGTATTTAACTGGGTCGAGCCATGTGGGCCCCCCACCCATGATGCAACGAGTGGTACACACACATGGTAAGCAGGGGAAACGAGAAGTAGGAGTTATAGTGTGGAATCACTGGTCCAGAGATAGGTACAAATTCTATGCAACAGATGCAATGGATGACTTCAAGCAGTGTCTGACATGGAACAAGATATCTGTGTCGAGATCCACATGGAGCTCTGAGTTCTGTGTCTGTTTCCTAGAAGAACTGGCCTTCACTGGCAAGGCACTGTATGTGAATCTACTTACGGTAGTTTCCAATGCAGAACTCATTCTGCATCCAGTTTGAGAAGTATATTATGGAATTCCCCAACTGGAACACAATACAAGGAAGGGTGTGCTGTTATAACTCCACCTCAATGCTTTGGTAATCAGTTAATGCTTCATTGGTGTAGATACTATGGGCTTTGGGGATGATTTCAAGATTCTTTCAATTATGTCATGGCATGTCAGTTTATGGCAGGAGGAAACCCGCAACATCTGTATCGCTGAATGTTGCAGTAAACCTGCAAGCACTGACTGATAAATGGATATTATCGCTTGATGACAGACAGCCAACATAGCTAATCTATTAACTCTCTCCATGCTGGAGGCAACTGGAGATGCCCAAAAGAGCAGTGGCACACCCAATCCTGCATATAGAGGGTTAAACAACTACAAAACAAGAATAAACATAAATAGTGCATTTATGAGAACATAGCATTAATGAAAGTACATGTACTGGTATATAAATTATGGTTTCAAATTATCTTGCTTGAACCATTATGAAAGTACATGTACTTGTTTTACAGTGTTGGCCAGGAGTGCAACAGGAAATAGACAAAGGTCTTTAAGCCCTCCTGCTCACATCCAGTGAAATAGGAACCCTGCTGTAGCGTGTGACAGTCAGTTTATAGTAATAGTTAATATTAACGATTGCTGTTTTGAATGCAAGTCAAAGTAACGGTATGCTGGAGAATATAGGGAGGACTACATTATAACATTATACCAACTGACATTATGGTCCTGTGATGACCTTTGGAGGTCGGCTTAGATTGCATTCTATGCTTGATTTAAATGTCGGTGAAATAATATCCAAGCACTAATAGAAAAATTGAGCCTTTTCAATCTTTAAATTGAAATATTATCAGACTGATGTAATTTGTGATATATTTTATTCCCATGATTCAAAATGGAAAAAAGTACATTATTTTTTATTTTCGGTTATCGTAATTAACATGATTAGAGATTAATAAATCTGAAATATTAATTGAAATTATTATCAGTTGAGTGATTTATGTATTTAGGTAACATTAGAAAACAAGATATTTATAGTCATAAGTTTGGGGTTGCTTCCTAAAATCTCACCACATTTAAAATTATCACTATTAATCTTTTTCACGCTGGAGTGTTTTTTGTGTGTATTTTGTAGAGCTTATAATTAATCCAGAAGTTAGAAGGTTAAAGATTATCCTAACAAAAGGGAATCATAAATAACTTTCCTTTGTGCATAGCCCCACCATGCCATTGAAATGCATATTTATTATTCAACATGTACATTTATGTCCAATGTATCTCTGTGATGAATGGTCTGCTATTCTGACCTTCTGTTCTTCATAGTGTATTAATGTACCTAGGTGAACTATGCCACTGGAGTACAATACATTCTATGATAACCTACATCTACCCTGCTTTATTAATAATAAACACAGCTCTATAGGGCACCTGCAGTTGCCTCCAAGGGAGTGAGTGAGTGAATGTGGAGTTTAACATTGCTGAGGCCCGCCAAGGGTAAAAAGATTCATTAAAAAATATTATTTTTTGTTAAGCCTCCAAGGTAAAAAAGATTAATCATAATTCAGGTTCAACACTGTAGCCTACACATAATTTCAATGAAATATTGATGTGTTATCCATTTAAGATTGTCTCGGAATGATACAAGATTTCTGACTAGTACTAATGTTACGGTAAGCAATGACCAAGTTTCTGGCGAGTTTCTGGTGTGTTGAAATATTGGCTTTAAACGAGGCCTTAAGTGTCATCAGTAATTTCACAGTATCACAAATACTAATTGACTTGCCAGCTTTAGAACAGCTCTTAAAGTCCAGCACCTTCAAAGGAAAACCAGCAGATACAAGTCACTTCTGATATAAAGGCATTACTACAGTCGCATCTCTCAGCAATAACTGTCTGATAAAGTCATCCAGTAAAAAGGCTTAATGTATAAACAAGTATTAAGCGAGATATGCCTGATAAGTGAGACAAGTGCTTCATTGACAATCAAGAGCCTGAGATAGCAGAGTCTGTGCAGTGTGGGGTGGAGGACTATCACAATAGCTACTTGAACAGGCGTTGTCAGAGGCTTTGATGTTGTAGCAGTTGCACACTGGAGACACAGAGACAGACAGACAGAGAAAGAGACAGAGAGACAGACAGCAGACAGAGAGGCACAGTAGACTTGGGGAGAGCTCGAGATTCCACTAACTGTTGGAGAGAGCTAATGAACACTGGAGACATAGAGACAGATAGACAGAGACACAGAGACAGACAGACAGAGACACAGACAGACAGGCAGACAGACAGCAGACAGAGAGGCACAGAGTAGTAGAGCTCGATATTCCACTAGCTGTTGGGGAGAGCTAGTGAACACTGGAGACAGACAGACAGAGACACAGACAGGCAGACAGGCAGACAGACAGACAGCAGACCGAGAGGCACAGTAGACTTGGGAAGAGTTCGAGGTTCCTCTAGCTGTAATTGGGGAGAGCTAGTGAACACAAGCATGCACCTAACTGTACATACTTTGTATAAATCATCTGGGTGTGACCTACACATTGTTATTGGTGGTATAGTACATGACATGATGTTATTGATGGTTGTGCATGATGTCAATTATGGTTGTGCAGGATGGCTATGCAGGAAGACATTGGTGGTTGTGCATGCCAATTGTGGTACATGATATTATTTATGGTGGTGGATAGTTGTGATGTCAATTGTGGTGGTACATGATTTTAATTGAAGGTTGTGTTTGATATCAGTTATGGTTGTGGATAGTAGCATTGGTGGTTGTGCATGTCAGTTGTGGTACATGGTTGTTGCTTATGGTGGTGGATAGTTGTGCATGATGGCAGCTTTGGTTGTCAGTAATATTCCAGTCATGGTTGTGAATGATGCAAGTTGTGGTTGTAGATATAGTTGTGCATTATGTCAATAATGGTTGTTCATGATATCATTCATAGTTCTGCATAACGTCAGTCAAAATAGTTGTGCATGATGTCAGTAATGGTTGTGCAGAGTGTCAGTGACAGAGAAGGAAGATGGCAACTGTGCAATGTCAAACACCAGTGAGGTTAAATGGGTTCAAGTATGAGACCTGAACCTGCCAAGCTACAATGTATGTACTATTGAGTTACTACAACCCACAACCCAGCTTGGTGCCAGCCACATGCCAGCCATAACCCAGCCATAACCCAGACGTACTGCTCTGACAGTAGGAGGCAGTGGATGTCGGTAGAACTACTGGTCCTAGTGTCATCAAGTGTGATACAAGATGCTTTAAGTAATTCCCACATAGGTAGGCTGGACCTCTCCAGTTTAGTTCTCTAATGTTCTATTGTTAAACAAATACATTAATTGTGCATTAATACTCATATGATGTATATGAAAGTGTTTAGCCCATATTTATGGACATGGTTTAAGGCAGAAGCATAAAACCCAGTTCTACTTTAATATGGACTAAAAAAACATGAATTAATCTTCTATATAGGAGTTCTGTCGGTACCGTTCTGTCCAGGACATTATACTCTTGGTGTGTTGAGAGCATGGACATTGTTCCCGCACTAATTCAGGAAGCTGACCTGACAATTAATTAGCCTCATTTTCCAACCTGCTCCCACAGGTTGATTCCCCAAAGTCCCGGATTGGTTTCTCTGTGACTGGGCAACTGATTAAACTGACCTATGTCCAGTTAAGTGGCCAGTTGGTCAGTGGCAGGTGAGATATGGTTTGTTTCAGGTGTATCAGACAGGACATACATGTAGATGATGCCAGAAACTCTCAAACTGGGTGAACTATGAACAATTTGAAGATGCCAATTCGGGAAAGTTGGTTAATCCAATAAAATGTCCAGTAGTAGGAAAACTCTTGATAATAGCTTTGTGAAATATTGCATTGCTGTATGAACCATAATTATTTGGGAACCTTCTGCTTTAAGAAAATTGACTAATATCACACATTCCCAGTCGTATGGAAAGTTACTCTTATGATAAGTTTGTGAAATGGGGTAGACACTCAAACTGTTTGAACCATATTAGTATTCTGATTTCAGAAAATAGGTTAATCTAACAAAATTAACATTTGTACAAGTACATTTCATACTGTGGGTATTAGTAAAGTTTATTATAACTTTGTGAAATGGGGCACTGTTCAGCTGGATAAATCTGACCAATGTCCACTTTGCTGATGGTCAGTTAAAGGTAGGGTCACCAGGTGTGGTCAGGTCAACACAGCAGATAACTGACCACACAAGTAATACATTACATATGAAAAATACCTGGCTTAATGCTATCTACAGGTGCACAGTAGTTGGCATGTTTAGAAAATACGCCAATAAAAAAATCAATTATATTATATATATTACTTCTATCATTTAAATAATTCAAATTTTGCTAATTTAATGCAGAAAGACAGGTGTACACAGTGAGTGAGTGAGTGAATATGGAGTTTAACGTCGCTGCGGGAATCTTTCACCCATTTGCGACGATGTACACAGATTATCTTCTTTAATAAGAAAGAAATCCACGAAAGAGATTTATTTCACTATTTATTAAAAATTAAAAATAAAATCATTTAAATACACCTGTTATTAAAGAAGGTAAAAGGACATGTTTGACATTCCTGTTTTGAAAGTTGAGTTTTAAATAAAACAAATTGTTACAATGACCCATGTAAAAAGGCATGCACTAAAACACTCTCTATGAAGAAGGATGAGTGTTATGTTCATTGCAATAATGATAACAGCCTGTACACAACATATCATAAACATCTTCCCCAACACCAGTACTTCCCCACCTTATTCCAGAACCCACTGATATCTCCACACACACCACACACCACACAGAGCACAGACCCAAGCAACACACCCTGTCCCAGAGCTTGTTTATTTACTCTCATAAAGAAAGCATCATAGCTTTTCTAAGTCAACACAATTAGATACAGAGAGAGAAAGGTAGCCATCTCTTTCAGCCAACTTCCTGTAAACAAAATGGCGTTCTGTGACAGGAGATTGTGAGGTGAGATACACACATATATGCAGAGGAGAAACAGATAGAGAAACATCTATCAGGAAACGTTCATTCCTTTTTTCCCCATAATAGTTGCAGTGTTTTCTCTTTAGTTTCCAGAATGTGGAAGACTGCAGAGTTCACACTAGAATATGTCTCCATGAAACATTTTTACATATGGTTTACCAGAATACTAGAATTTGTGTATGTAATTATGGTTTAAATTACCAAAATACTAGAACATTTGTATACATGGTTCACCAGAATACTAGAAATTTTTTACATATGGTTCACCAGGATACTAGAATTTTTGTACGTATTTATGGTTTAAATTACCAAAATACTAGCACATTTTTACATATGGTTTACCAAAACACTAGAACAATTTTACATATGGTTTACCAAAAACACTATTATAATACCATATTTATATAGCCCCCTTTACTAGAACATTTTTACATATGGTTCACCAGAATACATGGTTACAGATGGTTCTACTGGGAGTGTAGAAACTGTAAAGATAAGATAGGTGGACTAACGCAATGTAAGAGTAGAGGTTGCATGAACACTGTATGCATGTACTCAACATCAGAAAGTCATACACCTTGTGATGTCATACAGGAGTCAACTACCATTGTTCACCCTAGCATGTCATTTACTACCTCATGTCATGAGTGTCCTCTACTGGTTCACTCCCATTATGACTACTTCCCAGTTTGACTACTCCCAGTTTGACTACAGGTAAATATACGGTCGAGTAAAC
>JAUTBZ010139984.1:0-12937 GCA_032361785.1 Lepetodrilus galriftensis | reverse complement strand
GATATATAAAAAAACTAATGAAGCAATCGTAGTAAAGCCGCGAGAAGGTCCTACGTTCTGGTTGCAGAGAACCGTGTGGTAATGAATGTTTTTGTACGTGCTTCATCTGACACATAGCTTAGTTAATCAACAACTCCAAAATTGCAGCCAGAATTGCAATTTGACACAAATGGAGTGACTTGATTACTGGCGGTCCCGCGTCTTTAAAACAAAACCCAAACTCCTCTTAGAGATGTTCGCCACAAGCCTTGATTAGGGAAAGAATTAAAGTGACAGTGACCACAATCCGTTGAATTGATTTTAAAACAGTAAAACAGTATGTTATTATGTTCAATAATCCTCATCTGTAATAATAATATAGTAACGAGCGCGCTGAAAAGTGGCAAAATCCGGTGTAAGATATATTAGGATAAAAGTAGCTGATCTGTTGTGTCGTCCATTGTACAAAGTGCACACCACCGTCTTAACTCTGTCAGGTATGGTGAACTGTTCGTACTTCGCTGAAAATACATGCATCTAATAGTGCAGCGGCCAAACCCGACATAATCCTGTAATTATGTACGAGTATTGTGAAGTGAAGTGATGCCATGAAGATTACATTCTCTTTGTCCTGTGCATGCCTGTATATTATAAGTTTACTGACTCGCTTGGCACTGGTAGACAATCTATATGGAATCAGAACGGGTCCAAAAAGTATACAGAATAGAACGCCGAACCATCAGCAAAGTCATCATAATATTCAACCTGCAACTTTTGCATACCAACATTCATGTGGATATACATATGTACGTGAGACATGGGTGATGTAAGCTAATTAGCCGCTTACAGTTATATCTCTTCATCCAAGCTACGTATGGTTTTAAAATGGCATTCGATATGAACTCGATTCAATTAAAACTATGTCTTCGATGTCTATTTGAAGAGAATAGAGTAGGGCGTTCAAGTCTAATTACATCGATGTTTAATATCCGATTAAAACAGTTTGTCAATGAAAGTGTGTATATAGACTATCTCCAATCAATATCAGAAATGAGTGAGACAGACGTGTCTATCTTTGATCACCTGTCAACAGAAAATTGTGGCCAGGAAACACTTCTAGCCAGATTTCCCATGAGATTTAGGAAACGTCTTCCAATACATATAGGATGTCGGCATGCAGCAAACATAAGACGAGCAAGGGGGATCTGTTATAGTTAGTGTTATTGGGGACGAGAACAGAGTTGGCCACTGTCTGGTCGAACGATACCAGGCAGTTGCTGACCGCTGTCGTGGCCGTAATTGACCGCAGTACATCTTAGTTGATAGTACAGATAGGATCATACAACCCGGCGAGTTATTTCACAGCAAGAAAAGGTTATGTGTCCTGTTAGATATTCGAGCCAAGACACCTAACCTGCACACAAATACACCAGGCTCCCGTTTCACAATGGTGTCCTAACTAGTTAGGAGCTCCTAAACCAGTCCTAAGAGTTATCTCCTCGTAACAAGTGTTTCACGACAACGTTACATGTCTTATCCCTTTTTAAATCGGCATCTAACTTAGGAGATGATAAACTGGGTCATAACTTTATATTAGGAGCTCCTAACTTGAGGAGGCCGTCGTAAAACTGGTCCAAGGTGAACGTGTCCTGCCAGGATCTTGTTATTATTTTGTTAGGATCCCGGAACAGGACATCTAGCCTTTGTTTGCTGTGTCTATGTCCGAGTTCCAATATCTAAATAGGTGTGTGTACGCAGGTGTATGCAAGTTTGGTCCAGCTGTACCCAAAATAATGTTAGTGCAACATGGAACGTACGTACTTTCACCTTTAGTAAATCTACCTATCATAGTGAACAATAACAATGCCATCATCTCAATGTGAAGAAATATGAATACATCAATGCCAACAGAGACCATATACATCTGTGGTCTCTGATGCCAAGTAATAGACTTACTTAAAATAACTGGAAATAATTAATGTATCAAGCCCGAAAATAAGGAAGGACTCGTATATGTGTGTTTACCACTATCACTATCACTTCAATCTGTATAGCCTATATATCTCCTGATCCAGTCACAGGACCGTCCTATGTAAACTAGCACCCTCTTGACTGCCCAGCACCAGTGGGCGGCTACTAGCCGGATATCAGGCGCTATATAAATATCCAACATAGTTCCACTTCTAGTAAACGGATCGGGTCTCACAGCCACCTTCCAGCGTAGCTGATTTTAGTAGACCGGAAATAACTCTCTGGCTTTCATCATGAACTATCGAGAAAGCAGAACCAGAACATGTCAGATAATTAATTATGATGTCCTCTAAGACAGCTCCCAGTGCAGTCAACAGTCAAACTGACTTAGCTTGTTCTGTGTCCAGTATCACAGTATCACAGAGACAACACAACAGAGACAACATCTCAGAATGGTGGATTGTTCTTTTTGGTATATCGAACGATATTCTCACAATCACGGCGAACCCTTGTGTATCAATACACGAAATATTTACCACGTGCATATGCCTTTGTTTATAACGAAATGAAAATATACTCCCATAATAATTGAAATATGAAATCAAATGCCATTGCTTCTTGTGTGATTTTGACATACTTCTTTTATTTTCTCCACCATCATGAACCCGCTACCATGTGTATCGTTATAATAGTTTTAGCTAATCATTTTCTTAAGTATTGAGGCAATAAAAGTGTTTACTGTATTGCAATATTGGCCTTACACTTGTAGTGTGTTCCGAAATGTTTACTTACGACAGCTACAATTGTTATGAGCTACTAAACAGGCCCCTGTAGCCACGGCAGACAGGCTTGATAGCATCTATGGTTTCTTCCATACAGACGAATTTTCTTTTCGTCCATTGAGTTTCCGGGCTTGATCACGCGATATGTCACACATCTTGAGTAATTAGTACTAATGACGGGAACTTGGTTTGGAAGTAGCCAGTTAGGTTTGTGTGTTCTTATTTTAGAAGTAACACGCATTTATTCTCCGCCGTATCTGTTACAGAGCAGCTGAAAAAGGTATCCAAGGTCCAAGGTGGCAATGTGAAGTGCTGGATAACGAGATGTTTATTGCAACCAGGAACTCACGAACATATGAGCACGACCAAGTGGTTCATAAAACTAACTGAGCAGATCAGCAAACCAATTCAATGTCGACAATGACCTATATATTTCTTAAGTCAGTTATCATCCTTAATATCCGATACTAGTATTACTTTTATTTTCTGAAATATATATGCATTATAGAATGTCTGGTATATTCCAGTACAGTCATTTCACATAACTGATTATACGTATTAGCTGTGGTGTAGGCACCACCAAAAATGTTACATTGTATATGCTATGAATGATTTTGTTCCATCACTTCATCTTATGCTATCTATAATTGATTGTGCATATATTCAAGCACTGTGCCGAGATGCGATGTGGAGATTGTATTACTATGTCGATGTATCGCTGGACGTCCATGTGTCAACTCGTCAGTGGCTGGTCACAAAGGCCGTGGACAGGCTAGAAGAGTCGTCTCCAACAGACCGGAAACCATTATGCCTTCTCTGTAATTGGACGACAGTCTCTATGGACGCAGACAAGATACGGTCAGATTCCTGTTGATGGCACAGACTGTTTTGAACTTTGCATTAGGTTGCAAAAAGAAAGCTTCTGGGTTTCACATATATGGCACGTGTCGCAGATAATTGTCCTTCGTAGTAGACCCGGGTATGGTTTCACAGAGCTCTCTTAGCCGCTAAGAGACCATAGCACTCTGTTAGCAATGTAATACCTATCGGCAAAGAAAGTGCCATGGTCTCTTAGCAGGCTAAGAGAGCTCCGTGGAACGATACCCTGAAGGTTGCTGAGATTATTAATTTGTATTTGTCTAGGCACGTGTTTTATTCAATTAATTAATGGTCCGTAGTGCATTACATGATCCATCATGTCCCCTATAATCATTCAATATTTTCATTTTTAACAGGATTATTTTACATGGCCAAAACATACTACTAGTATTCGATAAGTAATTCCGCCAACTTATTGTTTCCATTTGTACAACAAGCATGGCTCTTGTGAACAACATTCTGAATTCCAATTTCAGCTTTCTCTCTAGAGTTGAAGCATTTGATGAACCTAAAACCAGCAGGTTTTCATCATGGAAATTTTTCAGCGATTTTCATTTTATACATGTACGTAGATTATTGATACTAAATACACTGATATACAGTCATCAAAATCAATAGATTCAGCGTCTGGATGAAGATGAAGAATTATTCCCTAAAGGATTGAGTGTATCAAGTAACAGTGCACTCTACTGTCCGTAGTGCATTACATGATCCATCTATTACAAATAGAACCGCTGTCGGAAACTTATTTATAACCTTTTAACGGCTTATCTTGGTTAAACTTGAAACCTATTTCATTACATTGAATTATATTAAAGGTTCTGTTTAATTTATGATCCATCCAAAATGTTATACAATACTAGTATATGAAATAAAAAACATATTATTGTTATTAGGGTCTGTGAATTTCTTTTCAGACATATTCGTGAATGTAAATGCTGTTCTGTTATTTCTCATATGATGCATTACGTTTTGGAAAACATTTCTTATCCAAGACATTCCGTTGTATTTGAAAACAAGGATCTTGCAGCTATAATTTTGTGAAGTTGTTCAACTCATCCTGTGGAATGTTAACTTTAGTTTCGCTGTCACTTTGCGAGAAATATGCCAGTAGGTGTAACTTGAAACTTGAAATATTCACATCAGAATCACATCGTAATCAGGTATCTATTGTATTGAACATCGATCACATTCACAATGCCATGTACACGCGTGATATTTACAGGATGTAAATTTAATTTAGAAGTAATAGCTAGGACGAGACGCAAAGCTACTTCTACTAACACATGTCTGATATCACCAACGCATTAAAATGCCACCAGGCGACAATACATTATATTCAATTGAGAATTTGAAAATGTGGAGGCTCAGAATGTAGGAGATGTAAATGTGTTAGTAGTTATGTGACAGTCGTTTAACCGCGTCATGTAATCAAATAAACAATGTACTTTAAAGATATACAAGTTGAGTCACACTAAAGTAGTCACTAATTCGCCATGACAGTTCTGTGTAATCGGTGTAATCGTTTCTAGTTCCACGATTGGCTCAATATCATTTTAGTAGTGTTACGTACAGTGGTATGAATACTGTATATTGCTATTTTCACTAAACATGTCAAATACTGAGTATCATAATTCCAAGATGGTACCGATAGCCAATGACATCACGTGACCAAAACTATGATGATCCTGCCGATAGGAGAGATGTCTTAGATCGTCTTAGTCAGGAGGCAGTATTGGAAGTGTTGTGATGCTTTTGGAAGAAGACAGGCATGCTCTAAATATAAATTTCGTTTATTTAGTATTCGCAGTAACTCAGTGTAATAACAAAAAGCTCAAAGAAAATAATTCCTTTGAAATAAGCTAATCGTCCGAATAATGAGTTAATGGACGTTGTTTTGTTGCCATGTTATCATTTCATTTCCGTTTATTCCTAGACGTATGATAGACAACAATCTCTTTATGGTTGATTTCGTTTTTACTCGTTGCCATTAATGCCCTGAAAGAGTTTAGTTTTTGGATATATTTTCTGTACATACTTGTGATTATTTCATTAATATAATTTACAAGCGTTCACGATGGATCAGTGTTTGTGTATGAATGTGTGTAACATCGCTGAGTCTAACTCGAGTATGCGAAGTTCATAGTGCGGTACATATGTGTAAATCATGTTAACAACTACTCCACTAGTGATAAGCAAATCCGCAAGAAAATCAAATAATCAACACGCAAGCAATGACAATACATAGAGTTTGCGGTTAAAGTTTACATATTCAATTAAATACGATCAATTACAGGGTGATCCAAAATCAAGTGGACTCACATATTGTAATGTAACTTTGATAGTTAACCCTCTCCATGCTGAAGGCGACGACCAGAGATGCCCTAAAGATCAGTGCATGTGTCTAATCTCAGGGAGAGGGTTAAACAGCGAAACGTATTAGGTTTTCACACAGTAATCGACATTCAACTCTGACATTCTGACATATTTTAGATTAATCCTTGTCAAAACTATTTCGTGCACAGTTTTCCTATTTGTAATTATTTTTTACATTTTGAAAAAATAATTGTTACTTGAAGTGAAAGGTTTTTAAAAATAAATGTAAAACAAGTAAAAATCAAAGGGAATTGCCACGAAAATCTTGACAATGACCAGCTCTAGGTAGACACTTTATTGTGTTGTACAGTATACAGTGTACGTGTATGTCTCTATATTGAAGTTACCTCCTCGTCTATCCTAGCTTCAAGCCAATCACACTTTAATTGTCACTTTACAGAGAACAGGGATTGCTTCTTAAGTAGATTGTGGAAAACGACATGTTCTAGGATGATGTTCTAGGATGTACAGCATTGCCCAATAAATCCTCTGTACTTTGAAAACCTCATTGTTGTTAACTGAATACGGTTTCTTTCATCCTCCTTACATCACGGCTAAACCCCAGCACGTTATACACGGTGTTGGAGAATGCTCTGCTTTGTTCCGTGTCGTTTAGGTGGCAATTCAGGCTTTATAAATTCATTCAAAATTACCAGTTAAATCCGATGACCCACAATATACTGCAGTCTCCGGCTAGCTTAACTCGCTTCAGTGAAGGCAACCGGAAGCGTCCTAAAGTCAAAAAGTAGTCCTTGTTCCTAGTATCATCGTCGCAAATGGGTGAAAGATTCCCACAGCGATGTTAAACTCCATATTCACTTACGGTACTCACTCGCTTTGTAGACTGCTGTGAAGGTTTCTATAGTCCTCTGTGTCAGTGGAATTGTTTGAATTGTGGCTTATAACTTTTTTCAAGATTATTTTGCTTAGTTATCATATCTTTCAATTGAGGTTTGATGACATATTTCATCGTGAAACATATTTTTACCTGAAAGTATTTTATTTGTCTACACAGATATATTGGGCAACAAGCTACCCTTTTCACATATCATTTTTCAATATTTTCATATTTGTATGTGTTTTTATCTTGTGATTTTTAATACGTGTAATCATTGAAAACCAGCTAGATATGTGGAAAATGTAGCTTTTTGTCCTATATGCTTGTTTAGACGAATCAAATGTACATATTTTCAGGTAAAAATATATTTTATTGTAAAATATGTTGACAAACCTTTAACCCTCACCCTGCTGGATTGGGCATATCCTGCTCCATAGGGCATCTCCAGTTGCCTGCAGCATGAAGAGGGTTAATAAGGAGCCAATTTGTAAAGAAAATAGTTTTTTAAATAAAAATGATTGTCTGCAATGTACTGGACAAAAACTGATAAAGAAGTAGTTCCCTCATCTAATGTCCGTGACCCTCTGTTTGACGTCTGCCCGCCATGTTTCCCCAGGGTGGCGTGCACATCCTGCGTCTGATGGACGAGTACCTGGCCGGCTTCCCTCACCTAGTGCTGGGCCTCCTCATGTGCGTGGCCATCTCCTACGTGTACGGCGTGCGCCAGTTCTGCAGCGACATCAGCCGCATGATCGGGACGAAGGTCGGCTGGTGGTGGCAGGGGATGTGGTATGGAGTCTGCCCCATCATCATAGTTGTGAGTATAGTTGTTATATGTCTTATAACATTTTGGAGGTACAGTGCTCCCTCTATATAATGCTGAAGTTGTGGTCCATAACATGCTACCTGCGTTATAATACCTGCGTTATATCAACAAATATAATTTGAGGAAAAAAAAGAAAGATTTTTTTTAAAAAATATTTATTTTTGTAAATGGGACCCCACATTGTATCCGAATCCGCGGTGCATCGAAGGACGTTATATCGACGGTGCACTGCATTCTGCAGGAATGTACGTTTTGGGCAGTCATATAAAAATGAAGACATCCATCACAATTGCTAAGGAAAGTGATATATTCTAGAAACGTCCTTGAACAAATAATAAGAAAGGGTGAACAAGAACAAATCAAAAATACCTCCATACGGTTTAGATGTGATTACTTGATATTGCAAACCTGGCTGATTCCAATGCCATTTTTCTTTCTCCGTTTCAGTGGTAAATTATGTGTACGATTCCTGCTTTTGTTGCCAGTTTGTCCTGATCTTCTCCGCGGCGGGTCACTCTCCAATGAAGGAAAAGTTTGGCGAGGGGCAGTACCCAGAGTGGGCGGAGTCTCTGGGATTCCTGCTGATCTCTGTGTGTCTGTGTCCGATACCGCTGTACATGATCTACAAGATAGCCTCCGGAGAGGGCGCCCTCATAGACGTGAGCATCTGGGTATCTGGGGGGTGTTGGAAGAGAGGGATGTATGAACAAGTAGTTCCTTTTAGTATCTATCCAGGGAGTTGGGACAGTACAGTAGCTGCAATGGTGTTTTTATATTTTTATATTTTTAATTTTTTAATTTTTTAATTAGGGTTTAGAGGCATCACTTTCAAGATTATTTCACATATCTTAAATTGTCAGTTTAGGGCAGGAGGAAACCTGCAACATCCGTAGCACAGTAAACATGTTGCAGTAAACCTAGAAGCACAGGCTGGTACTGACAGACCAAGGATGATATCTGCATTGCCAATCTACAGATAGCTCATCCTATCAATATTGCGTCAGAAATGTAACTTTCATAAACATTGATGCAGGGCTCCTGGCACAGGATTTGAACTCGGGACCTTTGGCTCCAAAGTCCAAATGTTCCACCACTGCGCTACCACCTGCCTCGTAATCTGGTTGATCATCAGAGCCAAAAGTACTGAGTTCAAACCTGCCCTGTCTTGACATCAATATTTGCAAGGATGTGCAGTTTTCAAAAGTGAATCCCTCTCATTATCACCCAGTAGCAACGTTTAAACTCCATATTCACTCACTCAATCTTATTATCATTAAAAACATGACAACGTCTTTCTACAGAGGATAAAGACGGCATGCCACCCCGAGAGCGACTGGGGGCCGGCTCTGGAGAAGCACTGGCGCTACGTGGAGTACTACCCCGCCGTACACGCCACCATGTACAACGTGGACCTCGACAACCAACCCCTGACCACCGTCGCAGGTACGACCTCTCTCCTCTGTGCTGCTCTATGGGTGTGTGTGTGTGACGTGTGTGTGTGACGTGGTAGTACTTAGTAACCTAGACTGTGACTTCTAGTTCTTTGTGTCTGTATTGTGTGATATTGCTAGTGACATGTAACTGGATACATTATTTCAGTAATAGCAATTGATAAATTTGGTACGAACAGTAAAAGATAATACATTTTGCCATAACTCGAATATACAAATTCAAGGGTTGTAACATATTTAACTTGACATTATACATGAATTACTATATCAGCTATCAGAGAGAACGACTAATATTCATGGATTGAATAAGCCAGCTTGGAGTTTCGAATACCCGCAGATTACACATGTGTCAAAGGTGACATTTTAGATAGTATTATGTTATTAAAATGGTTATCACAACCACCAGAATATTTTGTAGTGATTTTAACAAACATGTACTGCAAAATATATAAAACATGCATAATTAGTGCTACAGCACCTCAGACAGTTATTGTTCATGTGCTTTAACCTTTGACACGTGCATGCATAATCTCTGTTTGTTCGAAACTCCGAGCTGGCTTGTATATGTAGAACTGAGTGTTTATATCTGTGTGTGGAGTGTAGCTGTGGAGTATGACTATGTTCCTGACTGGTGTTTCCTGTAGATCACATAGAGTTCACCACGGTTGGTGTGCGTGTCCCGAGTCTGTCCGAGGCTAGTCTCCTGCCTGTCTCCCCAAACCTACCTCATGCCAAAAAACCCATGGACATGCGCCAGAAGGCCATCTTAAACCATGCTTACAGCAACCCGCAGTGCAACCTCTCATCAGGTGGGTAGTCTCTAAACCCAAACTTCAACCCCTCATCAGGTGGGTAGTCTCTAAACCCAAAGTTCAACCCCTCATTAGAGGTGCGTTCAAGACCAACTACAATTTTATACTTTACACTACACTACTTTTATAATTGTAGTGGCTGGCTGAACGATTTCGTAGCAAAATAGCAGGAAATTGGTTTGCTTATACATCTATTCCATTCCCTTCATGCTTTGGGTTGTCCTACTATTTGCTACCAAACACTACGGACTCAAAAGCCGAAGCAAAACGTAGTACTACGTAGTCCTACCAGTGTTGCCTGAATGGCTATTGTAGCGCTATGTAGTAAAATGTATTGTGTCCTGAATGCACCTCTGAATAAACCATGCTCACAGCAACCCACTGTGCAACCTCTCATCAGGTGGGTAGTCTATAAACCATGCTAGTTCAGCCTGTTATCAGGTGGGTAGTCTCTAAACCATGCTAGTTCAACCTTTCATCAGGTGGGTAGTTTTTCATCTCAACCAAACCAGATATGCAACGGCTACTCTGTAAGTTGATACACTTAATCTGCAGCCTATCTGCAATCTCACCACAGGTTGGTACTCTTGCAATTTACTCAGTTGTACCGCAGTACTCTTAGTAGTTCTTAGAAAATCCCTTCCTTTTCTTTGATTGAAGCCTGTTCACACATATGTAGTCTGTCTACTAAGTTTGTGGCATTTCAACTCTAATTGTACATTTTATAGCACTTGCTTCCCTTTTCTAGTTTCCAGTTCACTGGTTTGTAGAATAGTCATTGTATTGATGTAGTATGTTTATGTATTGCTGCATAGTTGTTACATCTTTTGCCTGAAAGTATGTAAATTTGATTTATGTACACAAGTATATTTGGCAACAAGCTACAAGTTTTGCATGTCCCACTGATTTTCAATATTTTCACCATCACCATTATAGAGATGTCACAGTGCAAATGCACATCAGCTTCTTCGTTAACTTGCCAGTACAGACTTTTCAAGTGATAGTTTTCTTCTTAAATTACTTTAGAACGATATTGGGTGATAAATAAAAATAAATAGAATCTCACCCTCATGTTTTGATATTGTTGTTACTCTACTCGTATTTATATTACTTTTATTAACTCATATGATAACAACAATATGAAAATGCATTCTGGTGAGATTCTCTGTTTTAGACATGCGTTGTACTGATCTGTACAGACATGTTTCATATTTCCATAGGTTCCATAGAGAGACTCGTGTCCTCAAAACCAAGTTCTTCCAGTGAGAGTGCATTGAACGACATCATCATTGTGCCAAGGTCAAAGGTTAAGGTCGAGATGAAGGACGCGGCCACGCAGACAGATGCCAGCTGTCTACAGAAACACCTCAGAAATGGAGTAAGATTAATTGTATGTTCTTGTGTAATTTACTGTATTTAAGTTAATAACCACCATCATAGGATACATTAATGTATATCTATGACCTAACCCTCTCCCTGCTGGATTAGACAAAAGCACTGCTCTTCATGGCATCTATTTGGCATCTCCAGTTGCCTTCAGCATGGAGAGCGGCCCCATTACCGGCATTGGTTGCATTATATTATTGTTATTGATATTATTATTATTATTATTATTATTATTATTATTGTCATTATTATGACTGTTTCAGAGTCCAGGGGAAGGCACGAGTAACGGCCTGTTTGTTCGGAGAAAGGCGTGGCAGTTTGGATCGCGTCGTCCCGTAACTTCCTCCTCCACATCCTCGTACCGGCGCCAGAGACTCTCCTGGCCGGAGAAGGTGGAAATCTCCACACCGAAACAACGATCCGTGTCGCTGCAGGAGAACATGGACTTGGTCCCCACACCACTTGCCTCCCCTTCCCCGCAGACGTCTGTGGACGATGATGAACACCCCACGTTCGACGAGGAACCTCCGAAGATTTCTTGGAAGGACGGCGACAATGGCAATCCTGCTGTGATTGAAGTGGAAGTTACGAAATTTTAAAAGTGCGGTGCGAATTTCCCAGACGCTCGAGTCTTCAAAGTTATTTTCCAGGAGGTTGTAAAGCATCCCTGATTGAAGATAGATGAAACGATTCTGATCACGGACAGCATGTGACATGGAATATGTATAGAAAATTAACATGACTGTCATGTCGCTGTAAATATGCATATACACATACATATGTACAGCTTACAGACTCGAGGAATGGTTGTGCATGTATGTTTACTTGATCAATCAATATGATGCGTGTGTCCTTGGTATACATATTATTGTAATATACATGCACATATCTGTACAAAGCCAAGTTTTATACTTTATGAAGACATATATAAATAATGTCGATATGTGAATTTATTCTTGCACAGGATGTGATAGACGCTGCACATAATCCAAAATGATACTCAGAATATATTTACCTATATTATATAGATATACGTGGAGAATTATATTGAAAATACTGTTAACCCTATTCAAGCTTCTGGCAACTTGGGATGTGTAGCAACACTGGCATGTGCAGTCGTCCACAGCAGCTAGAAGGTTAAAGTAGAACTCCTAGCTATGCTAGATGTTAGTGAATGGTGGTTTTCTTCAGCACTGAAAAGTGAAAACCTGACTTGCTGACAATTTAATGTTTTGATGTGATTTCATTGAAGTGATTCCATGTGTCAAATCCATTTATTTGCTGCTCCGTTGGAATCTGCATTCATTAACCCTATCCCTGCAGAAGGCAACCCAGAGATGAGCAGTACTGTTGCCTAATCCAGCGTTTAGAGGGTTAACACTTTCTCATTGAGGCGATCAGTACGATGAATCCAACAGGCAATGGGTTAACTGTTTGCCAAACTCCCATCACAAACAGTAAAGTTTTGTTTTTTAATTCATATGAAACTCCTACCAAAGGACTGCTCAGTGTTTAGTGACGAACCTAGGATAGTTTATGGTGTTGCCAATAAATTGCGAGTAAATTGTGTGTGTGTGTGTGTGTGTGTGTGTGTGTGTGTGTGTGTGTGTGTGTGTGTGTGTGTGTGTGTGTGTGTG